>CAJNIZ010003447.1:73968-86941 GCA_905231905.1 Symbiodinium pilosum | reverse complement strand
AGTTGAACCCATAAAATTAAGATGGCCCAGCTACCATTGAATCGCTTCATCGCCCACACGGCATGTTTGAACGCATGGGCATCCTGCACGGCCGCTTCTTGAAAATCGTGGATCTCTCTTTAGGGATTATGCGGTTATGTTGCGTTCATATATGGTATCAATTTAACTCGTGCATATAGTACTGTAGTGTAGGACTTTAGTTCATGGTCCCCCATTGCTACACCACATATTTATACTCACCAATCCTCCCAAGAAACCTCAGATACAGCCACCAAAAACCATGATGAAGGCCTGGCATCATACAATCTCAATTTCCATGTCATATTCCATTTGATTCTCCATTATTTTACCCTAAGCCCTATATATCCCTGCATAACTTGCCCTGCGCAATTACCCTAAGCCCTGTATATCCCTGCGTAATCACCCTGCTTCATATATTTTACCCTAAGCGCTATATGTCCCTACGTATTCACCCTGCTTCTCACAATCACGCTAAGCTCTATATATCCCTACGCAATCACCCTGCTTCATGTTTTACACTAAGCCCTAGATATCCCTACGCTGCCTCATAATTACCCTACATCCTGTATGCCTACTATGTAATCACCCTTCTTCATGTGAGCTATAGTCTAAACGCCTAGTATTCCTTTTAAAATCCTTATAGTACTCCCCTATATAACCCGCTTTACGGAGCTTAGACTATGGCTCATATGCAGTTCAATGATGGGTGTCCTAAAAGCTGGGGATGGTTCTCTTTCCGTCTCCCAGCGCCAACGGCTGTAGCGATTGCCTCACCCTACTCGAAAATCCTCTCCCTACTTTCGGAAACAAGCAGGACCGAAGAGATTTCTATGGTTCTAGAGGTTCCAGATTGTGATCATGTGTCATACCTAACCCTAAACCCTAAACGCGTTTGGGGCGGGGGGTGCATTGTTGCGCGGAAGAAGCATGAGATTGCTATGGGGATTTGATGGATCCCAGAACGATGCCTTATCCTGGCTTGCTGTGAGGGAACTTTAACTAAGTTACCATCATATGGGTATCTGATAAAATAGAGTTTCCTTTTTGAATGTTTTCCATTTTAAGTTACTTAACAGCAACGCCGTATCTCCTTGCCTTGTAGCACACTTTGGGCTTTCGTAAGTACGGGACCGCCCCATTTTGGACCCCATTGTTCCTGTAATGGATCTTATTATGGGGACTCCCAAAAAGGGGCCCCTACCCTTTGGAAACCCCCATGCGGTTGAAGGCTTTGTTAGGTTCCTTGATCCTTGCTTTTGTTTTTGCACTGCCCTAGGCCTTGTGTGGACATCTCCGAAGTGAGGACCTGCGATTCCGATTCCGATAGAATGAAGCATGAAGTTCAGCTTCGTTTATGTAGCAATATTTCTGCATGTGTAAAGCTTGGACAGCTCAACAAGGTTGTACAGCAAAGTTGAAAGCCTGCAATCGAGTGCAAAGTTGAGCAAT
The DNA here is from genome assembly GCA_905231905.1 of Symbiodinium pilosum. Lineage (NCBI taxonomy): Eukaryota > Dinophyceae > Suessiales > Symbiodiniaceae > Symbiodinium > Symbiodinium pilosum. Next base: position 85,471 of record CAJNIZ010003447.1, on the reverse strand, counting down.
TCTTGTTGCACGGCTGCAAGACTATCTGGAGCTTTTGGGCTGCGTGTCTTGCAAATGATCTTTACGGGTACCTTCACCAAGCAAGGACTATTATACAAACTGCACAAACTAGATAACTTTCTTTATGACGTCTTGTCGACAGACATCCTCATATAAAGCAAGTCATGCAACGAAAGGTACATCTTGTACATGGTCAGAAACTTGTAAACCTTGAACCCCTCCCTCGGAACCCAAAGCCTGTCCCCCATACCTAAACCCTTATACTGTATACCTTAAACCTAAACCTAAAACCTTATACCCTAAACCCTTAAACCCCAGACCTTTCTTTCTCTGCCGGCCGTCCTCAAGTCCCTCCAGCACCAGGTCCGGGGTCTCTTTGGATGAGGACCTGAATGGGTTTCGGGCTTAGGGTTTGGGGGTTTTAGATGGAACCGTGCAAGGAGCGAGCGCTGTACGGCGACAAAGGGCGTAAATTAATGTTCCGGAGGCTAGAAATTCTAGGATATCCTGGATACTCGGATACTCTGGATATGCGTAGCCAAGTGCTGTATCATTTCTTCCCCCAAACGATACACTGTTCCGCTTGTTTTGGGGTTCTGGACTGAACTTGAAGATGGCGTGACTACACAAGCTTACTGCACTTAGATTTTAGTTGATTTGATGGTGCTTGCTGTTGGAATCGTTTAGTCAAACAACTAACAAAAGACTTGCATGATAACTTTGATCATCAGGCGGAGAGGTTTAGTCTCAACAAAACCGGACAACCTCAACGCAGATCCTGCACAACCCCATGCAATTAATACTTTAGCCGCCTACCTACATGCTTTTGATGAAAACTGCATGTACAGCACAAGCCTCCAACGTAAGCTCTTTCCCAAACTAACATGGCAACCCATGTAGGACGCATATGGTAACTTTCCAAGAAAAACCCTGCATGATACCTAAAGAAGGAGGCCCCTTCGACCAAAAGTATACTTTTCGAGAGACTCCCAGGTCCCAAGCGCTAAATCCACAGCCATAAACCGCATGGAAGGGGCGCAGTCTCCACCACGACCTTTGTCAGCACATTCCTGACAACTCGGGGGTCGGTACAGATGTAGGCCCGCATCCTACCCCCCCCCAAAAGACTGCAATTCTCGATTGCTGAGGTGACCCTCATTTTTGGAAGCCCCCCAAAAGTGGGGTCTGAGCTATGGAGTTCATGCAGGACTCTATGTAGAATCCCGGGCTGTGTCGGAATGATTACAATTCCAGCATTTTCGAAGTAAAGGGGTAGCATATTACAATTCCAGCATTTTCGAACATAAGGGGTAGCATGAATGGACCCCGCGGGAAATGGGAGATGTTCGGTGCCTTCCTTACTGAGGACTGTATGAACGCCTGGGCTTCCTTGTACTGAGAGACCAGGAGGGCGTGCTGTTAGGGTTCTTGGTTTAGGGCTTATAGACTTTAGGGTTGAGGGTTGAAACCCTAAAGCCTACAAACCCTCAACCAAAAAAGCCTAACTAGGGTCTAGGGCTTTGCTTTTAGGATTTAGGCTTTGGGGCTTAGGAATTCTGGTCTAGGGTTTAGGCTTTTGGGTTGAGGGTCCAGGCTGGGGGTTCTACGGGATAAGCAGGGACGATGCGGGGAGACACAAGGATGTACAGGGTTCAGGGCTTACTGGGTTGCTGTTAAGGAACTTAGACTAAGTTACTACAAGAATGAAAGCCGGTTATCTGCTATATACCCATAACATGGTAACTCAAATCAAGCTCCTCAATAAATAGCAGCCCATCTAAGGGCTTGGGAAACCTGGCTTTTAGGGTTTAGGGTTCAGGCTTTAGGGTTATAGGGTTTGGGCGTGACCAAGAATCTCCCATTACCCAGGGTCCCTGACGCACTGCTGTTTTGAGAAACTCCTACGACCTGGAGGCATGACAAATTTGCCTAGTTTTTTGGGATTCTGCTGCTGAGGCGTCCCTCTTCCGACAGGTGTATTAAAAGTAGGAGAAACAACTGGTGAGGAAAATGGACAATCAAATGGGCATGCGTCACAGAAAGCTGCTACAACTGTTCTGCGGAGTTGGTTGTCCTTTGCACGCCGGAGATGGAGGATTTGGGGTTTAGGGTTTAAGGTTTAGGGTTTAATCCTTTGTCTACTTTGGTTCTCAACATCGGGAGCCCAACTTCACCCCGGCCATATAGTGTTGCAAATTTGTATTTTGTATGGACAGACAAACCCAATAGCAACAAAGAACCTGCTTTCTTATTCCATTTAATCAGCCTCGGCTCAAGTTGATTTTCCCACAAGCTGACCTTTCGATGCCCCATCATTTGTTTTGCTTCAATCTTACCCTGGACTCCATGTCTATACATAATACCTACATTGGGCCCCAATGTGTATAAACAGTACCTACATTGGGCCATTTGGAGCCCTAGAGTTATAAGCCTTAGGGGTCCTAAGCCGTGGTGCTGAGGGTACTTGGTTTCCCGCATCCCGGCTTCAGTCTTATCCTTTTGAGTCCCAGTACCTGTATATGGCGGGCACTTCATGGAAAAGCGGCCTAGGTGTATGCCATTGGCGCACTTATATCCTGCGGGTATGAGTCTGTCAAGCTGCGGGATGAAGCAGCAACACGCAGTTCCTGCTGGTTCACTGACGTCGCAATCCTTACAACCAGTGGGCTCCGAAATGTCAAGCCCCTCTTTGAGGTCCCCTGGAATGATGTTTGTAATCCACATAGGTATATTTTGAATCACTAGCGTTGTGTTGCAGAACACTTGTTGAAGGATGTAAGTTCTAACCCCGTTGCAACTAGAGTGCTATAATATATCGGGCTACATCAGGCAAACCCGCACTGTGGGACATTGGTGCAGGTGTCTTCGCGTTGGCACGGGTTCATGGTCGCTCAACCAAATGAGATGCGAACTGGTGGGCTTTTCCAGCAAAAAAATCTCAAAATCTTCACGCCGTTGCCGATGCCTGTTGAAGCTTCCAAAGGTGGGGCTCTAATCCAAATGTCGTGTTGGACTGCAAAACTTGCGCCTTTATGCATATGTTAATGAAGACATGTGTTGGTCATGTTTAACGCATGAACCATTGTCTAAACTCCTAGTATCCCCCTTATTAACCCTTTTCATCATCCCCTACATAATCCCCTATATAACCCTTTAAGGAGCTTAGACTGTGGCTCACATGACATTTCAATCGGTCCACGGTACTGTCATTGATGTCAGATCCCACGCCGCAACGGCAGCTCAGCCATCATAATGGTTGGGCAAGCCAACGACATGCATGCTACCCTAAACCCAAAACCCCTGGTGGCAACCGTCACCCGCTAATTTGGCTAGTGCAATAACACATTTTCACTTGAAACCAGAAATTCCGCCACTTCCAAACCAACATGGATGTCCTAAGAACCCTAGGGACCCTAGGGTTTAGGGTTTAGGGTAGAACGGCAAACAAAAACATGACTGGTAAGGGAACATAATGTCGTAATGGGTCCTTGTTTTAGGGAGATTTCTCTTACCGGTAAGCAGGTGCGAGTGGCTGTGATCTTCTCATATGGCACCGTCTTGCTCACTTTCCTGAATTGCGGACAGCCATAATCTAAACTCCTCGTATCCCCCTTAATTAGCCCTTTCGTAATCCCCTATATAGTCCCCTACATAACCCCTTTAAAGGAGTTGAGAACCTAAAAGCTGTATGACGCTTTAAAGAGTTTCGACTATAGCTCAATTAAGCTTCTTTGCTCTGTAAGCCGGTGGGGCATTCACACACGGGACGCGCGGATTATATCACGGCCATACTCATGATAAAACCTTTCAAAAATGGACGCGCCTAATCCATTTGAAGCCACTAGAATCCCTATGTATATCTAATGAACGTTCCGTCATCTTCCTGACGTATCACATTATACCGTTATACCCGTATGGCGCCCCTAAAAGTACCCATGTTGTTGACGTGGCCCAATGTAGACCAGAACCCTATGAAAAGCCCAAATCAAAGAAGCAAGGATTCTCGAACTTTTTCTCCTGAAATTTTAGAAGGAAGTCATACAAACGAAGTGCCCTCCCAAAGCATGACAGTTGGAAATCCAGGAATCCAGGGTCTCTGCAATGCTTCTAATTACAATGTGGAGGGACTTCACATAGGCCACAATCCTGTGGAAAGCACAAGTCAAAGAATCAAAAGATTCTGCATTGTAAACCCCCCAAACCCACAACTTTTTTAAACTCAAGACAAACCCCCTACACATATCTTCCGTTCACCGTTCAATTACCATTATCCCTTTTTAACTAACCCCTATAAGTAGATGGAATATGAATTTGGGTATAGTATAATAAGATCCCCATATACCCCACATTCTACTTCAGGGGGACTGTAAACGTGGAGGATTAAAAACAAATAAGCAATAAAAAACAAGATCTGAGGATCAAAGCAAAACAAATAAAGACCAAAAGCAAAACAAGATACTGGATTTTATGGTAAAATTGGTAGAACAGAATCAAATCCGCGCACCAAAAAAACCAAAAGGTGTTCAAAACTCGTGAAAACTTATGGGAGTTTGGACGATGAAAAAGAACAAATAAGGATCTGCCAAAAAACAAAGAGTTGCTGAGCACTCTTGAAAATTCGTAAAAACTCGTAAACATCGTGAAAATGAAAATTCATGGGATTTTGTGAGAATTGATGAAAGATGCTGAAAATCACAACATGGCCGAAGAGCTGGTGTAGGTGTACTGCGGGTCAGCAGTGTAGGTCACTGGAGCCGGCATGGTCCTCACCATGTAGGGAGCTTCTGCGGCATAGGTCGTGGCCGGCAGCGCAGCCATGGCCGAAAAGCCGCTGTAGCCTGCAGCGCCGGTGTAGATGGCCGTCACCGGCATGGTCACGTAGATGGGCTCCGCGTGGACCGCCATGGTCGACTTGGGTTGCCTGCAGGATCTTGGATTACTATGTAGGTGGTTCTCAGCATGGGAGCTGAACCACAGCTTGTCGTAGAAAGAAGCCCTGAACGGACTGAAGCACCGCTTCTCTAAACTCTGGCCCTCAGCCTAACCTGCCCTAAACCCTACACACATCGCAGCTTGGGAAGCCCAATCCGCAGTTTGGACAAGTGTGCTCATTTCAAGCGCATCCATCCTGATCCGTCACTCATATCATGGCAATGGGGTGGCGGATTCTGAGAGGGCTCCTGCCTCAAAGGGTTGCAGGGGAGTTGCTCAAAACGGTCCCATAGGAATCCTCCATAGGTAGCTTGTCGGACGATCAAAAAGAACGAATAAGGATCTGCCAAAAAAGAAAATTAGTTGCTGAGCACTCGTGAAAATTCGAAAAAACTCGTAAACATCGTGAAAATGAAAATTCATGGGAAGTTGTGAAACTTGATGAAAGATGCTGAAAATCACAACATGGCCGAAGAGCTGGTGCAGGTGTACTGCGGGTCAGCGGTGTAGGTTACTGGAGCCGGCATGGTCGTCACCATGTAGGGAGCTGCCGCGGCATAGGTCGTGGCCGGCAGCGCAGCCATGGCCGAAAAGCCGCTGTAGCCTGCAGCGCCGGTGTAGATGGCCGTCACCGGCATGGTCACGTAGATGGGCTCCGCATGGACCGCTATGGTCGAGGGAGGTAGCTTGTTGGACGACTAAAACGAACGAATAAGGATCTGCCAAAAAAGAAAATTAGTTGCTGAGCACTCGTGAAAATTCGAAAAAACTCGTAAACATCGTGAAAATGAAAATTCATGGGAAATTGTGAAACTTGATGAAAGATGCCGAAAATCACAACATGGCCGAAGAGCTGGTGTAGGTGTACTGCGGGTCAGCGGTGTAGGTTACTGGAGCCGGCATGGTCGTCACCATGTAGGGAGCTGCCGCGGCATAGGTCGTGGCCGGCAGCGCAGCCATGGCCGAAAAGCTGGCGTAGCCTGCAGCGCCGGTGTAGATGGCCGTCACCGGCATGGTCATGTAGATGGGCTGCGCATGGACCGCCATGGTCGAGATAGGTAGCTTGTTACACTACGCCTAGAGAGGATGCTGTATAGAAGCCAAAGTCTTGCACAAAGATTCTTGCAACATGCAACGTGTTCATGGATTCACAATGTCTGGCAGTTCTCGCAATAGCTGGCTGCACATCACGACGGGCAACTGTCCCCTCTCGCCCATGACATGATGATAACAATAGAGTCTGCAAAACTACCTGATTTCAAACAGCAGCGGAAGAAGCAGCTCATTTTGGCAGGAGTGTTCCACCAGTAGGGCTTAAGCGCGCGAAAAGGTCCTTGTGGAAAAGGTGAGGCGCGCAACTGTCTCATGAACGGAGACCCACTTCCCTTGCCAGCACTTCTGCAGGCTGCCTAAAGATGACAATGTTAAGTCCAGTCCCAAGGTGGGCACCCAAAGCCAGAATAAGCGCTATCTTTTCTGGAGGCCGGGAACTCGGGTCGTTTGATAAATATCCCCCCTAAAATGTAACACGGATCGGAATAATTTTGACTTCACATTAGACATTTGGGACTAGACCCACATTCACAAAATCCCGGCGCCGGAACACAATAGTAAGAAGACCCAAAATTAAAATATTTCCGGCAAATGTTACTTTGTGGACAACGAACTCAGTTACGTTTTACTTGGTTCTGCCTAGACGTCCAAACTACATTTTGGCATTATTCTTCCAGTGCTGTCCCAGAACGGAGATAGATCAATCGGAGGGCGGGGGTTCATTAACGCGAAGCCAACATTCTATACGTTGGGGGCGGTGGGCGTTTGATGTTTGGGGAAGGATTCATGCAAGTGTCAGATGCAACATGTTGTGTAAGTTCTTGCCTGATCATGGCCACTGACCCATATCCTAACGCGGGCATCCGAACAGCAAAATGTGTTGTAGAGGAGTGAGCGCAGGCGTGCAGGACCCTCAAATTTAACAAGGGTCGACTAGGCAGGGGGTGCAGTTTGCTTCATACAGGCTCAATTGCCTCCGTCAGCGATCCTCTCTAATGTCTTAATATTGGCCAGGGATGACACTGAGGTCACAAAAAATTTCGACGACAGTTCTCCACGTGCCTTTTTGATGTGGTTTGATATGGCTGCAACTGCCGTGAAGCCGGCGCCACTCAAGGCAGCCTTTAAACAGCGAACCCCATCACACGCAACGGCTCTGTATGATTTTCGCGTACTTCTACCCTCCTTCAATGTCCAACTTCGTTGAGAATGGCTCACACTGATCACTGCAGGCATGTATGTTGGCACTGGAACCGGCATGATCGTCACCGTAGTGGGCTGCCGCGGCGTATGTCATGGCCGGCATTGCGGCCGTGGAAATGGTGTGGCCCGCAGCGCCGGTGGAGATGGCCATAGCTGGCATGGTCATGGCTCGGATCCTTTGAGTGAAAGGTGGGGGTTCAGCAAGACTCTTAATAAGGCCCTAATTAGCAGTAGTCCCTAATAAGGCAGTACTTCAAAATGGTCCCTAATAAGCCCCTATCTCGAAATAGTCCCTAATAAGGGTGTAGTTTGAAATAGTCCCCAATAAGGCCCGAATTTGAAATCGTACCTAATAAGGCCCTAATTTGAAGTAGTCCCTAGCAAGGCCCTCATTCGAAATGGTCCCTAACAGTGCCCTAATTTGAAATCGTCCCTAATCAGGCCCTAATTTGAAATAGTTCCTAATAAGGCTTTCATTCGAAATAGTCCCTAATCATCCCCCCCTGAACCTTGTTCTTACACCCAAGTAAATAGGTGTGATGCATCTCATGGCTGGGCTCCGGACCTTCAATCACGCGAAAGGGCACCAATCAAAACGATGCTGGAGCCAGGAAGGGGAAGCAAAGGATTCTCTGGCTATGGCTTGGTGTGGCTTGGGGCGCTCGTCAAGTTGGAAAAACATGCGTTTCCAAAGATCAGACGCATTCAGCAACGGCCCGTCTCATTAACCCCTGTCAAGCTTGCATCTGGATGGCACCACATGGTTACGCATGTGCTCCAAGGAAACTCGGTCCATTCAGCATCGCCCCTTTCGCATCCTGATTATGAGGTCAGTACCGTGGCAGGTGCTCAGGGGGCACCTGTCCCTAGCAGTAGAAATGCAAGCATGCCCCAATCATACTCTTTGCATGCCTCTGACTGAACACGGGAATTGTGAAAACTGCTTCTTGACGAACATGCACATGAATTAGCCTTAGAATGACTTAGATAGGTGCTTCGCACCCACGAGAAAACGTATGCCCACACATGCCCATCACGTTTCAGAACCAGTGAGGGATGCAAAAACTGAGAGCTCAGCGTCAATGAACTCTCCGCACAAGATGTCGTCTCAAATGCTCCTCTGCAGCAGGTCTGATGACCATGTTGCAGCAACTGTCGCCGCTGATGACACCTGAATTCCGGGATGAAGTGCAAATCATTTTCTGCCCTTGGAACGTGGGCTCACACGCGCGGCAATCAGACCATGCTTTCCAATGTAAACTTGTTGGCTGGGATACTAGTCATAGCTTCGTTGATAGCTCCTCATTCAGCAATTAACGCTTCAGAGCCCAGTGAATTCAAGCATCAATGCCACTCTGGCACCTGCAGGGTGTCGGGTCAAACTGAGTACCGTGACATCACCATCTCGCCCACAACACGTGCGTCACCCCGGTTCAGAGTCAGCAAATCACAAGAAGCCAGCTGTCGAACTGATCCAGTTGTTGTCTTCCTTGCTTTCGTTGTTTCTTTCTTTGTTTATTTCTTTCTTTCTGGCGTTCTTTCCTCTTCCGGCTCTGGGTCGAATATGTTGTTTTTGTTTGGATCCCTGCTCGGGAGGCCAGAACTATAAAATTCAGCATTTTTGTTGTATTATTGATCCTTATTTGTTTTTGTTGATCCTTGTTTATTCTTTGTGTGATCCTTATTTGTGTTTTTTTACCCCCTTCTGGACTATAACCCCAGTATATACCCTATAACAAAATAGAAGTTGCCATTTTCTTTTCCATTATCCCTATATAACCCCTACATCATCCCTATCTGCTTAAGGGGGACTCTAACCCTAAAGCAGACCCAGCCGCCCAGAGTCGGTGCAGGACAAGCCGCACATCCTGCGCTTAAGGCGCGCGATTTAAGTTTTCAGGCTAGGATGCTATCATTTAGGTTTGAGAGCTTCAGGTTTAGGGCCTAGGTTTCGGGGTTTAGGTTGTAAAGCTTCCGACTACCTAATTTCATATCTGTAGAGTTTAGGTCGTGCGTCTGCTGACCTGGACATCTAGAGCTCAGGTCTAGGTTTCCGTTGCCTCAGGTCGACCTTTTGAGGTTGTAGCCGTGACCTGGACCCTGGAGATCCCTCCTTCTTGTAAAGGTATGCTGTAACTTGCTGTAACGTTAGGCCCACATCCAGGGTCCAGGTAAAGTTTTCTTCTGTTGACAGTTCTTAGGGGATAGGATTAAAGGTTTCAAGGTTGGCGGTTGTGGGGTTGTGGGCTTGGGGTTTGGTGCAGGGTTGTATGTTGGCCTGGGTCCCACCTTGAAGTCAGAAAACCTTCCGTGGTGTTCTGGGATGCAGACACAAAGCTACAAAGCTAGTTTGCAGGGGAGCCAGAAGGTCATCTGGATTGAACATGAAACCCGAACCCTAAACCTGAAGCCCTAAACCCTAAGCCTGGGATAAGCAGACCTCAGAAAGACAGCTTCAGCCGGTTCCCAAGGGAAGCCATGGAAGGTGACATCGTAACTAGCTTCGGCACACGTGATCTATGGTCTAAACTCCTCAGAGAGGGTTTAGGGTTTATACAGGGGATTCTATAGGTGAGCATTACGGGAGGTATTAAGGGGGATACCAGGAGTTGCTCTCAAAAGCCCCCTTCTCGTGCAAGTCTCTCAAAATGTTCTGCATAGAATTCTTCTGGGAACGTCTGCAATCAGTTTGGAACCAAGATATCGCCGTAGAATCCCTCAAGCTACCCTATAGTCCAATAAATTCACAACAGTAGCAACCCCTGATTTTGATTTTTGTTGGTTGGCACTTCATACCTGGCATGTTTAACATTAACCCCCTTTGCACTGGAAGACCAACACAGCAGCTGGCCAGGAAAAAGGAACAGAATACGCGCGGTTGCCTCAAGCTACGCATGACTCCTTTCCCGCAATCTCTAAAATGAGAACGACAGCGCACTGAGTCTGTAGTGGACATGTGGGCTGTTAAAGCCTAACTTTAGGCTTTAAAGCCCAATGTTTAGGCGCCTACACTACTCCCGGTACCGCCTCTGAAGGATGGCGTCTTTTCTGTGGTCCCCGTGCTGTGCAACATTACATGGGGCTCCTGCATGCATCTTCCACACACCTCTTACATTCCAGGCTTCTCCCTTTGGGAGGGTTTTAGGGTGTCTCTTACTGGTTCTTAGCAGGGAATAAGGGAACATTCTCCCTCTATAACCCTTGTAGGCCCTATAAGATATCTTCCCATATTCCCTACTAACCACAGAATTGTTTGTCTAGGGTCTTCAGCAACAATTCGAAACACCGCCGAGCTGCGTCGGATGCTTGTCTTGGACATACTTGATACCTGTTCGTGTCTGAGGTGGTTCCAACCCTAGGGTTGAAGGTTCTGATAGAACAAAGCATGCTGCCTGATGATGTTGGCCCCTCTGTCTCTTGCCTCCTAAGCATCAGGGGGGCACTAGAAAAAATTCGAAAGTCTAGATGCTCGTCACTAAGCCTCTACCTGGAACCAAAATCAGGTTCACATCCCCCCAAAAAAGTCGCCCAGATTGCGTTTCATTTTCGAGGTTATCTCCATTTGACTCTTCATTCATTATGATAACCAAAACCCTCCCTATCCCGACATAACCCCCACAAAGCTCTCAGCACTAAATCTTACACGTTCATTTGGGGTTCAAATATACGCCTAGCCTAAACCACAAGCCCTAAACCCTAAACCCTAAACCCTAAACCCCTAACCCTACACCCCGAAATGCCGCAAGGGTGCCATCCTGGGTCAGGGCGACATGCTTCGCCTGCGTGGCCCACTCCACATTCCTGGGCTTCCCGAAAAGGGTTTAGGGTTCAGGGTTTAGGGTTTAGGGTTCAGGGTTTAGGGTTTAGGGTTCAGGGTTTAGGGTTCAGTGTTTAGGGTTCAGGGTGTAGGGTTGGTTCAGGGCTTCGGGTTTAGGGTTTAAGGCTTTGGGTTTGAAGTTTTGGATTGCAATTAGGGTGTTTAGGATCTAGTGCTTAGGATGTACATTGGGTTTTTGGATGTGGATTTCAAGTTCAGAGCTTGGGATTGCAGGTTTAGGATTCTTTGGTTTTGAAGGATAGGATTTAGGTTTTGGAGCTATAGGCTTTACAGGTATCTTATGTGTTAGACCCAGGGCGGGGTTCCTGCCAGGGTGTCAAGAGGCCGTGTTTTGAGAAGCTCCCTAAGCCCCTAAACCCTAAATCTACGAGCCCCCCCCCCTATTTGCCCGCACCAAATGCGCGCTAATCGGAATGTGCTGCGTATAGCAGTGTATTGGTGGTTGTGGATGTAGTCGAAGTGAACGTTATTATGGGT
>CAJNIZ010003447.1:56432-68877 GCA_905231905.1 Symbiodinium pilosum | reverse complement strand
CACGTATGCACGTATGCACGTATGCATGTACGCATGTAAGCATGTATGCATGTATGCACGCACGCACGCACGCACGCACGCACGCACGCACGCACGCACGCACGCACTCACGCACTGACTGACTTACTTACTTGCTTACTTTACTTTGCTGTAAATTCACTTACAAAATTTACTTGCTAACTTACTTAACTAACTTACTTACTTACGCACATGAACATGCATTCATACCAAGTCCTGCCATTGTCTTTGGGGAGTCCTCTCATAAAGTGTTAACTGAAAGGCTCAATCAGTGTTCGCTGTTCAAGGCCTAGGGGGCCAGAGCAAGTCGCATTTTCCTTCGAACAAAAAAGTTCAACTCCAATTCAATGACCTCATCACGCAATGCCATCCTGTTCGAGAATGGCCTATAAGTGGGAAAAACCCTAAACGCAAAGCCTGAACCCCAACACACAAAACCGAAAACCTTGTAGACCAGGCCTAAGCAAGCCCCCAGATCCTAAACCCCCGGCCGCGCAGGTTTAATTGGAGGCCGAGATTCAGTGGCAGTTTCCATTCCGTTTTCCATTATCTCTATATTCCCTATTTCTGTATACACCCTATTGTACTATGTATTCTCCGTTTTATTTTCAAGTTTGTTTTCTATTATCTCAATATAACTTCAACACTACACCCTAAACCCTACAACCCCATTAGATAGTTTCCATCTTATTTTCCATTGTCCCAATATAAAGCCGAGACTCAGTGGCGAGTATCTGGTCTGGTTCGACGACATGCTCGGTTGCGGCCAGCTGAAGCAACAGTAGCGAACTTTGTAATAGCAATAAGTCTGATAACAGTATTACTAGGAGTAAGAATATCACCACTAATAATCATAAGAATGGTAGCAAGAATAATCAGAATAGTAGTCATGGTAATAATAATACAGTAGCGATGAATGAGCATTCACACGCACAGAAACACACAGGCAAAAGGCCAAAAACGTGGTGATAACTAGTAGGTCTATATGGCCTTGATCTGATTGCCAAGTTTTGCAAGCCTTCGGCAACTTCTGCACAATAGGTAGGAAGAACAAATTCCAATCGCGAATGGCGGAAACACGTCTCTCGCGACTCGGTGCTAGTCCTGTAAAAAACGTTATTGAAAGCTGACCTATAGTTTTTATACGCCGCCGTTCAACAATCCTGCGACGTTGGTCCTCGCAAAAATGCTCTTGCCACGTATATTCGGCACGATTCCTGACACTCCCAACAGACTTTTCTCAAACAAATCTGGGCTCAGGGTCTCATAGAAGTCCCTGGCCACGCCCTAAACCCAACCCTCTGAACTGCTAACCGCTAAACCCCTAAACCCCTGAGACCTGACCCCTCAACCCCTGAGACCTGAGCCCTAAACCCTAAACCCACAAACAAGCCTCGGCTTACCCCCTCTTTCTGACAAGGACAAATATTTGTCGAAAGTGTTGTCCCTGTACGCCTCCGTATGGGGGCCTGCTACTTTGAAAGATTGCATGGGGTCTGATTCATGACGAATCTCAGACCTGTTGCTGTCTGCAGTCCACCGCGAACAAGAATTTCAGACAAGAAGATCAATTGTCGGTGTTGCCTTTTGCAAGCGCGCCATGCAAACAAACATTCTTAAAAGGCACATCAAAACAGCTCATCAAGAAGAATACAGAAACCGTACCAAAGCGCTTAGCAGCTCTTCCAAAAAAAAGTAAGACCGCTGCCAGGACAGTCAATTATCCGGTTCCCCTGCAACTCCGTAACAATGAGGGTGCCCTTTTCCTGAGGGTAATATTTTCCTAATCTTCAGCAATCGTAAGGAGACTCCAAATGAAAAAAGGAAAGGGGTACTACCGGGGTACCTAGCATTTTGGGGAATTGTAACTGGGTAGCTGTCAAGGAAACTAGATTAAGTTACCATAACACCGGCATAGAGTAAGGAATAAGGTTTGCCTATTTTTGTAGAAAGATGTTCCTTCACAGCACCCCAGACTGCCTGCTTTCAAAGGTGCCCCACGGCAATAACTGCGCTGCAAGTTGTTTGGGCCAGAAAGGCTGCGGAACGAGCACGGTTTTGGGTTTAGGGTTTGAAGTTTAAGGTTTCGGGTTCAGAGCTCAGGTTCTAGCACTAAGGGTGCAGCACGAAGTAAAAGCACAAACAAGTCCGCCTGAGATGCGTTAATTAGAAAGTTAAATGGGGAGTCAGATAAGCAAGAACATGGAGCATGATATGGAAGCTGGATGTATACAGGACACACAATTACTGCGTTGCTATTCAGGAGCCTTTTCGAACTTATGATACAAATCCTACTATTCACTGTATATTAATTCAACTTCTTTCACAACAGTCCAGACTATCCTGCTTGTGGGAACGACCGAAAAGGCACACCTAGCATGCGGAAAGTTGTCGGCGTGGCATCTCAGCTGATGTCGGCCGGAGAAAGTTTTCTTTCACTATTCACTTGAGCAACACCTGTTGTCTTTACCCTAGGGATCAAGTATATACATAATACTTACGTTGGGCCCTAAAGTCTATAAATATTACCTACATTGACCTGTTGGCTCCCGTAGGATATTTAATGAGGAACTTAGGCCTAAACCTAAATCCTAAACCAATGTCATCCCTAGGAAATGGGGAATCTACGGTCTTTGAATTTAGGTTTTAGGGTGTTTTTAATCGGACCTTTTTCTTGCAGGAATGCTGTACTTAGCAAGGCCAGTCCCAAGCTGAGAGCCTCTTGCAATCCACCACCATGTACAAGTGGTGGACTCTTTGCAGAAATGCGAAGCGCGAATCACGAACACTATTCACCGTCAACGGTCAACCCCGGCCACCCGCAGCACTACCTTACTGCGCACAGCCAAAGCACAAACAGCAGTCACAGGAGGCAGGTCGGCTACGCCCTTACAAACCCTCAGCTCTGCCCTCCCTACACCCGTGGCTTGCTTGTGCAGGTACACATGGTCATTGCCCTGCGCCTCTTCACAGCCCTCACTGGCCTTTACATTTTCAGCTGCACTCACCCGACACTCTTCAACTCGCTGTTCGTTCTCAACAAAGCTCACTCCATCCGCATCCGCCACTGCATGGTCGGAGCCATCCTCCAGCACGCCACGAATTTCACCCTCGCCCTGCTCAAGTCCACTCGGATGTTGAAGCCCTACGGGAAGAGCTGGGGTTTTCACTCAAGCATAAGCACGCAGAGTGGAGTGTACAGATTGATGGCGAGTGGCCTGTTCTACATCTGATTCGTGGCGCCTGCACACCCTACCTACCGCCCACGCATTTGCTGCACACACCTCGTTTTCGGTGCCAGCTCACATCTTGATGCCCTGCTTCTTTCGCTTGGGAGGAGATAGCAACTGATGGATGTCTGCATTATCGACGACATCTTCATCCACTGTTTCAATCATTGCCTCATCGTTACGCAAGGCCTTGCGCGTTGCCCTGCTCTCCAAGGCGGGCGAAACGCTTCATCCTGGTGTAGACTGGCCTTTTTTTGCCCCTGTCACTCCTGACTGCTCGCAGCCGCTTGATAAGGTGAAACCCATGCTGCCAGCCACTGACTATAGTTCCCTCTCTGCGTTCCTTTTCAAGCAAGACGTCAAGGCATCTCTCAAAGAAGCCAGATGAGCGCAGCTCTTCTGGTGGTCTTACACCAAGACTTGCAGGTATTGTTCAAACACCTCAGCAGAAGTGTGTTCGCCCAATGTTTGCTTCAATTGGGTAACCAACGCAAAGTAGCGCTCGCATTCGGCCGACTGTGTCTGGACCAGCTGGAAGGCTGCAAGAAGTGGGAGAGCCACCTGCACATCCTCCCCGGAAAGGGATTGCGCCACATATCGCAGCCAGTTCACCTTGTTGTCTGTCCCAATCCGCGAAGCGAAACGGGTACGGAACTGATGGAGCAGCTCTGTTTTGCCTGCGAAACCCCAAACGTCGGACATGCGACTGATGGCTACTGTAAAGGAAGGCTCCAGAATAGAACTTGCGCTGAAGCGTGCCAGGACTTTGTCACCACAAACCCTGGCGTAGTCTCGCACCTAAGTTGACTCAAACTCACAACACGACGCCCAAGCCGAAACCTCGGCCTAAAATTGCGTCAGTCTCATGGCCCCTCATCCCAGACAAAAATTTCAAGAGCATGTGACTCGCTGGAAAGGCCGGCGAATGTGCTGCGCATCCTCGAAGGCGGCAAATTGAATCAAAATCCTTTCCTCCATAGCGTCGCCATCCTTGGTCTCGTAGCGCGCGAGAATTTTGCTGTTCTGCTGTTCTGGCCAGACCTTCTCGGCCTCATAGGTTTCGGCTACAGCATTGCCCCCGACCATGGCATTGGCTGAGGTGCTGTTTTTCTCTGTGTACGATGCCAGTGACGCACGCAACTGCTGCGTGATCTCAGCCACTCGCTCAATTGAGGTACCATTTTCCAATGGGGTTTTGGCACGGTACGCCAAACCCCAAACATCCACCAGAGCTGGAACAGTAATCCGTGCCTCCCAGCTCGCAAGACCACAGATGGATTTTGGCTGACTCTCGGTTCTTCTTGCGGGGTTTGAATACGTACGCAAGATGCGCGAGCACCGAAACATAGGATTGCAGTAGCTTGCGCAAAGGTAGCAACAGGCTCAACCAGCGGCTTGTAGAAGTCCCAGCTGTTCTCTCGTCGCAGAGGTCTGCCCAAAAAAACATGTCCACTGTAGCCCCCGGAGATGCTTTCAAGTGCCTGTGAAGGGCCTTCACTTTGGCCTCGAGGTTCAGAAGATACTGATCTCCTCCAGATAATGCATTTGAACAGTATAACTGGAGCCGAGGCCCAAACAAAATCACAGCTACAAGCTTTTGACCTGCCCACTGCTCAAGGCGCCTGAGCACATTGTCTCCACCAGCGGACAGCGCTCTCCGAGCACCGTCGACAGAAGCCTCATCTACACAGAAGGAAACTAACCCTTCCCACCTCAAGCCTGCAGCTTGAAAGGCTGTGATGAATTTAGCCAAGTCCTCTGCGTCATGGCCGCTGAGTTCGCCATACGCCAGGGGACGCGTCTCCTTCAACCTACCTTTGTTGATTAATGTGACGAGGCATATGAGCCGTCCATCCTTTTCATCGCTGCTAATGGGATAGTAGCGAGCTTCTTGCACACATTGCACAACATCCTGGAGACACTTGCTGCTGAGAATGCCACACACTTCACGAAAAACGGTGCTTGAGTCAGCGTCATTTGGGAAGACTGCTGCTGCCATTTTTCCAAACTGCATCAGTAAGGCAAACACGGATGAAGACTGCATAATGCGCATCGCCATGTGAGCTCCAGGCAGCATGTTCCTGAACTGCCGTGCCAGCTTCTTGCTTTTAGTACGCTTGGTGTCATCTACCTTGGCCTTCCTTGCATGAGCTGCTTGAGTCTCCGCGATTCAAACTCGAACCAGCATGTGCGGCTGGCGCTGGTTCTGCGCCTGCTGCCTGCTGTGCCCGCACAGCATTGACATGAGCTTGGCACCGTACCTCATGTTCCTTCAAGGTTGTATCTAACAGTATTTTGCATCTAAACTACTTGCTGCTGATGTCTTCTGTAGCTCAACCACAAAAGCACATATTTTGGCTTTGCTCCACAACTATGAGAAGAATTGAAGGACGCAGACATCAGCCGCGCCCAATCTCTTCCCCACAGATTCGGGACTCTAAAGCCTTTGACTCAGACCGGGTTTAGGGTTTAGGGTTTCCTCCAAACCCTGTACAGGCGTCAATGTGAGGTTGCTGAATCAACGGAAGCTCTGTGCAGGAAAGTAAGCAACTCGCAACTCCAAGAAAGTCCTTACTTGAAGTTGCCATAACACGGGTATAGACACCCTAAACTACGCGGTTTCTGATCTACAACAGCGTATCATCAATGAACAAGATGGAGTTGGAATCATCGAACAACTTGACATAATGTGTCACTCATCTGAGGGCTCGATTTGACTTTCGCACTGAAGTAGATTGTCTCGGAGAGGTGGTCGCCGGTCTAGATGACTTGGATACCTCAAAGGACCTGCAATGCCAGGGATCTATGATGCCTGGTTGGCGCGGGAGACCCAAAACCACCTGATCATGGGCAGTCCAGGCACAGCGGGAGGGGAGACCCTGCCCCAATGATTCACGAAGTCACCAGGTCCACTACTAGCACCGCATCCGTCACCAAACATATGTCGGTGTCCACAGAACCAGAACTTCCATCTGCGCAGTGTCTAAGGCTGCCAACCTGCAAACTTACAACTGCGCAGCCTGTGCAACTCAACAGAAGCCAGCAAGGCAATACGTCGTTTTCACTCCTCGATCTCAAAGCTCTCTAGCAGATCTGTACGGATCAATGGCTTCAGGAAAAATCTCCAAAGTTAGGCTAACCTGCTCGGGCTACCTTGAGCCAAAGATCACTAGTGAAGCACCAGTTTAGCAAGCTACACGCAGTGATAATAGGTGCGCTGCAACTCTCAAAGGGTTGGGCTTCTAGGATTTGACACAAAATCGACAATGAATGCACCCTAGGTCATAAACCCTAAGCCCGCAACCCTAAACCTTAAACCCTGCACCACGCAACTCCGACAACAAGCCTGCGGGCGGCCTCGGCTTGTGAAAATTCAACAGAAGGTAGTGTTTGGGATTTGGTTGGTTGGGTGTAGGCTTCATGAACAGAATGAGAGAATGCGCTGGGATAATCGTGGTTTGTTCCATCAAGGGTGGCAAAGTCCCACATGTAAGAGCTGAACCGTTTCTGATAGCATTTGCATTTCCTTCTCTTCCTGGTAGAACGCTGGCAGTGAAAATTGGGGACATATTCTTCAGCATGCCCGCAATTTTCTTTGGGGCGCTGACCTGCGCGAACTTGCGCAGCCAAAAGTATGCTTTGCTAGGTGTTTCAAGTAATCCAGTGAGGCCAAGGTCCCTAACAGTCAGAACGCTTGCAGGAAGTGGGTTTTGCCATAATTGCTGGGTCCTCTGGGGAGTATCCGGCGTGACTGTTGTAAGCCGCATCACCCGGTGACGCCCGAGTAGACATGTAGTCAAAGCGCTTGCCATTCTTGGCCGTCTCCATCAGATTCCTGCGCATCTGTTTCGGATGAAATCGGACAATTCTGGAGGAGGGAATGGGCAGAGGCGTCGCTGATCTCAGACGTTGTGACATTCTCCCCTTCCCCCATGATGGCACGGAGCACCGTGGCCGGTACCCCCAGCCTGACTGCCCGAAGAGAATAGTACAATGGAGACTAGTCAGTGAAAGCAGCAGCATCTTCGAGCAACATCATTGTCTGACCAAGGAATCCTGAACACGCGGTTGCCAACTGCAGCTAGCAAGGGCTACCCCCAGGTGACTATAATGCACTTGGCTACAAATGGCGTGCAGCTGAGCGGCATGTCAGTGAGGGTAATCTCTGGAGACTGCCCAGCCATGACACCTGCCCGCTTCCATGACGCTGGCTTCTTGCAGACACTCCTCCGCGCGGCAAGCTTTGCACGCATACTCATCTTGGTGGCCATCCCTATACAGTCAGTGTGATGCCTTCCTAGTCAAAAGTTTAGGCAGCCCAAATTGTTTTGGGGAATGGACCTCCGACACCCCAACGCGAAGCTGGACTCAGAAGAGATTCGTGATTTTGCGGCTTATGTTACAAGTCCAAATCCAGATCTGGGTTAACTGAGTGGGGACAGTACCCAAGGCTTAGCGCTTAGGGTAGCTTACTTTGGTGAAGCAATAAGAATCGGATCGGAATAGGTCCGTTAGGGCATTACAACAGGGATCTTCTAGTTCCCCTGAGTGGCACGCACGCACTGGACATGTGTTAAATTAAAATCAGAACCTGAAAGGAAGCCAATTGGGGAATAGCCAAAGGTGCGGCCGGGTGGTGTTTTTGCAGCCTTGTGGATTCGCCTACTATCCCCTCTATACTACACACCTAGGTTCCCCACTACCTACCTTCACAAAAACCTAACCAAGCGGAAGCCCGGTGCAAAATAAGCCATATATTGCTGGATGTAAGATCCAGGGCTTTGGGCTCATGGCTTTCCGTGCAGGATGTTGGATTTAGGGACGAGGTTTAGGGTTCAGGGTTTATAGGGTTTATACTTCCTGTTTGGGTTTGGTGTGGTTTGTTGTTTAGGATCCTTTTGCGTCCCCTCCGCACGCCTTCATCATGTTTTTTTGATTTGCCTGCGCACCAGAGGCAGGTGTAGGCTTACCCTCGAGTACAGAACCCTAGGATTTGACGGTTATAAATTATAAGAGGAGTGTAGGGTCCTCTTCAACGATATAGGGATTGGTTAGAGACCGAACGAAAAAGCCACTAGCTGTACGTACAATGCGCAGGTGTGCATATATATATATATTTATGTATTCATGCGTGCATGCATACATACCTACGTACATACATACATATGTATAATCATTTTAAGCCTAGATTCGCACGGTTTAGGTTTTGAGGTTTGGGGTTGAGGGTTTAGGGGGGCCCCCATCTTGAGAAACCAACTTGTAGCTTCCGGAATTTTCGGACTGGTTGATAGCTCTGAGGAGAGGAGTCCCTGTCAAAAAGGAGTTAAGAGAATCTCTCCCACACTTACAGACTTTGATGACTTGTGTCTGAAATCTGGGCCCTCAGGATATTGCAAACGCGAGCCCAACCTAGCGCTGCCTAAACCCTAAACCTCAATCCTAAGCCCCAAATCCTGAAGCCTGCAGGATGCATACGTAAAAGCTCAAGGGGTTGTGCGGTTGAACCTCTATGGTTGTACCCAAGGGTTTGGGGTTACCTAGCGTTAAGTGGGCAAAGTATCCCAAAAGAACCCCTAACAGGGGGGAACCTAGGGGGTTCGCCCTGCGGCCGGGGGTAGACAATCCTGCCTTCAGAGACTCCTCGTCGCTGAGTGGCTTCCCCTAGGCAGTGAAGACAGAGGGCGTCAGGGGGAGGCTCAGAGGTGGACCGGCAGTGAATCAGTATGGAGTGCATGTAAGCCCTGGACTAAATTTGTAGTATATCTATGAATAGGTCCCCCCCAAAACCCTATATAGCCCCCCACAACCTAAATTCAGTCCGTAGCTCATGTAAGAATCATGTACACCAGGTGGACGCTCCGTGCAATACTACTGACTATAGTGGCTAATGGTGATTATACTAGGGTCCTTTTGCAACCCTATTATACCACGAGTACAGGGTGGGGGGGTCTACCTAGCCTTTATGTAGATTTTTGATTTGTCCTTCCACCTGGATACTCCATGCAAACACTCACTAACATTATTCAGGAAAACGAAGCCCCACCTCGCACAGGGAGTCTAGAAGAAATGTGTTAGGCTTATGCTGTGTGATTTATTGAGCTGTGTATTAGCTTCATAAGTTGAAATGTCTCGTGGGTGATTCAAGCCCTTCTTTTCAACTTCAGAATGCCTACAGAAAACCCTACGCCCCAAAACATAAACACCTCAAATTCGGCTCCCACGTTTGTAGCGCCCCCCCTCCCCCCCCCGTCCCCCGAATACTACATAGACCCTAAACCCAGAACGAGGTAGAGCTTAATTTCACTCATTCCTGCCAAGCCCCAAACTCTTAACACTGCATCCTGAACCCTGAACCCTAGGCCCTAAACTCTGAGCCTGCAACCCTAAACCGTGAGGGACTGATGCTCGCCGAGGTCCCATTTCAACAATGTCTTAGATTGCAGGGCTCGGGGGCTGTAGGGTTTAGGGGTTTAGGGGTTCAGGCGTTAGGGGGATCTGGGGGATCTGGGATTGCTCCATCAAGAGCAATAGCCAACAAACCAGTAGCCATTAATCCCCTCCCCTTCATATGAAACCACCCCCCCCCCGGCCTCCCTAACATGAAACTCCCCATTGTGGCATATTATAGTATATTGGGAATATCTAACATTGGGGAGGGGTAGGATGGTTTTATTTCAGCCCTTAACCCTAAACCCTACTAATAACCCCTATATACCCCGGCCTCAGAACCCCACTACAAGCTTCGAGCTTCGGGCTTAGGGTTCAGCATCTCAAGTCCAAGCATTCAGTTGTTAAGCAGCGTTATCAAACAATGGACATATACCCACTCGCCCATTAGGTACCACATCATTTAGAAACCTACATGGTAATTTCCCAAAATCTTGAAGCCTAAGCTCCTGGACCCTAGACGCCCTGAACCTAAACTCTGAGCCCTGAACCCTAAAAGCTAAGCCTATGCCCACGAATATCGGGCGTATATATGCCCACAAAATTCGGGCCCATCCCTATGAAGTTTGGGCCTGTACCCACGAATTTTGGGCCAATGCCCACAAAGCCATTAAGGTCTAAATTACTCTTTGGGTAGAAAGGTTTAGGGTTTAGGGTTTAGTTGTTTTTAGGATTCCCAAGACCAAAAAGTTAAGAAATATGTTGAAGGCCCCTGTAGAAACCTCAAGCTGGCAAGGTGACTTACGAGTCCCCTACCCTACCACGGACCCAAACTGAACTCCTCTCGGGCAGCCTCAAACGTAGAAACCTCAACGATAATTTCGTTCTAACACGACTTTACTTGGAGCTTCATGCGTAAGGTCATACATCAGCCAAATGACATAAACCCTAAACCCTGAAGCCTAAACCCATAGATTGTAGGCTTTGGGCCTTTCGTTGTCTTTGACCCAGCGAGCGGTTGCTCTGGCGGGTTGGGCCAACCATTTTCCACATGCTCCACTGGTGCGGTCGGGTAGGGATAATGGCCAGTTTCCACAAATGGGGTGGGGGGGTGGGGGCGCCAAAAAAGTACTACACTAACTACTAGGAACGGCACAACAAGAAGCCCCCCCCACCTATGTTTTGGGAAACTGCCACGTACGCAGATCCCACGTGCCCCAGCTCTGCGTCCAGGCGATGCTGCTGAGGCAGTTTCTTGATTCTGCGAGGGGAAGCTGCAATGAAAGACTGTGGAGCCTAGCGCTCCGCAAGGCCATGATAGGGTATATACTGGGGTTGTATAGGGATAATGGAAAAAGAAAGCGGAAACTACTATTTAAGGTTAAGGGTTAAGGGTTTAAGGATTAGGGTTGTCATCAGCGGCATAACAATCCAAAGCCCTGGGGGCCTACCAGGCACTTGTTTTGTCTTAGCGCCTACCGTCATCTATTGGAAACGAGGTAGGCATGTTCAGGAACACATGATTTCTCTGGAATAGAACTTCTGGCTGTCACCTGGTTGTAGCCAAGGCCCTCCCACCTAGGAAGGGGGCAAGCAAAATGGCTGTAAATATAGCAAATTCTAATGGCGAGTGCTTGTTATAACCACAGCAGTCATGGTAAGCATGACTGACATCTTGCCGTACTTCTTTGGAGCAGCTTCGAGCCTTCAGCCTGAATCCACCTGGCCATGACGAGCCCTTTCCTTCTCCAAACATGCGGGTTAGGATTTGGAGTGTAGGGTTTAAGGTCTCGTGGACTACATAACCCCGGCCGCAACCTCCTCTGAATCCAAAAGTGCTGAACACGTTCAGGTGCTGTTCCATTTGTCTGTCGTCAGTATTTAGGAAGAGTGAGACAGACTTGAGCTTACAATACTGACTGGGGGAATAAGAGAGTAAAGATCCCCATATAGTCCCAATATGACAAATTCCTTTATCTTCTACCAACTCTCAACCCTAAACCCCACAGCATGTCGCCCCGTTCCCCACTAGAAACCAGTAAGAAAAGGAATCTTTGCGCTGATTCCTACCTCTCTCCTCCAAACCCTCAACTTCAAGCATGGCAGGGCGGCAAAGGTAAGGTTTAGGGTTCGGGGTTTAGGGTTCAGTGTTCAGGGTTTAGGGTTCCGTCCGCATTCCCTGAAGAACGCCAAGGAGCTTCCTTGATGAAACAAACCTCCTGAAACACAACCAAACCTTTTTCTTGTGACAGTTATAGGACTTCATGCAAACGATGAAGTTGAAAACAAGCAGAGGATAACTTCCTGTGAAAGTATTGGCTTGGGGCATTGCAGAACAGATGCACGGCTTGGGCAACGCGGGATTGCTCTTTGTGGCAATCATAAGGGCTTGGGAGGCAATCCATGGATTCAAGTACCCCAGACCATACACGCAGAAGTTGGGGGGTAGGGGGTTGGGATTTAATTACGGTTCGTGGGTCTTAGCTGCTGCAATTCGTTGTGGGGTTTGGTAAGGCTTCCTGCATATGATCCTAATTCGCATTTCCCTGTGGCTCTTTGGGACCTCAGCCATTCCTGAGCTAGAGAAATGTCTGATTGATGAAACATACTACTCTGAATATTAACGAGAATAATTTTGATATGAATACTCTACTGGTCATGTTAGTCTTAACATGTATACTAGTATTAATGTTCGGCCTTGATAGGGTCAAGGGAATTTCCTGCTGTCGGTCTTTAAACCCTAAACCCTAAACTCGTTCAACTGGAGGCTTGCTATTCGCCTTTTGTCGCTTGGGGGGGGGGGGGGGGAC
>CAJNIZ010003447.1:26752-56332 GCA_905231905.1 Symbiodinium pilosum | reverse complement strand
AAAATAGGCCCGAACGCACTATAAAACGCACGAACAACTCAGACCAAGAATCATTAGGATGTGGATCGGCAAGAAAACGCGCCGGGTTTTTTTATGCGAAATTCGCGCGAAACCTCAGTTTCAGTAGGGCGAAGTGGAGAAAATGACACCGTCATAAACGCGACCGTTACCTAGTAGTAGTCGTCGTCGTCTACTACTAGTAAAACTACTACTACTACTACTACTAAACTACTACTACTAAACTACTACTACTACTACTACTACTACTACTACTACTACTTAAAAACCACAAATCTTAGAGAATGTCACGGCCTTGTGTAATCCAATGGCTGTGGAACCAAAGCCAGAGGTGGGCCGTTGGTCAGCGCCTGAGTGAGATCACCCGTTGGGCTTAGAGCTAGGTTTAAGCTATGACGCAGGTTTACGGTTTAACGCGGATTTAAGTTGAGATTTCGAAGGTGTGTGTTCAAGGCTTGAGCTACAGTTGTATGGTCTGGGTCCTTTTGTTTGAACAGCCGTACAACGCGGACTTGATGCCGGCTCAAGCGCCACCACCATGTCGCACTCCCATAATGATTGTAAGCACGTATGCATAATGGGAAAGACGCTTTCTGATGCTTGGCTTAGGACCGCGAGAATTGCGCTGTGTTGTCGAAAATATCATGGTTCCCTTCAGCTGGCGGAATTGTGAGCATGGAAGAAATACCAAACTTCTTGCAAAGCCTTTACACACAGTTGATCACACTCTCCTGGTTCTTTTGCAGCCATGTAGGAACAGTCCCAGCCGAGCTGCTACTTCAGTACCCTCGTGAGGTCATGACCTGAAAGCCACCCCCCCAGATCTGAAGAATAACTCCTGTGGCTATCGGAAGTTTTCGCCATGTGTTACCCTCGTTGGGCTGTTTTAGGGAGTTTGGGGCCTTTGTCTTACCTACTATTTGGGCGTTTATCCCTAAACCCTAAACTCTGCAAACCCCAAACCGTAAACCCTACAAACCCAAAACCGTAAATCCTGCAAACCCTACAAACCCTAAACCCTGCAAACCCTAAAACTCTACGAACCCTAAACCCTAAACCCTACAAACCCTAAGCCCTGAACTCTACAAACCCTAAGCCCAAAACGCTACAAACCCTACGTAAACCCCAAACCATTAATCGCGTTCTAGGAAGCCATTGGCAAATGTCCTCGGCCTCACGACTCACGGATTTAGGGATTAGGGCTTAGGGGGTTTGGGGTATACGCTATGGGAATTTAAGGGTTTAGGGGTTCAGGGTTAGGTAAGGGCTTGGGGGTTTGGAATTAGGGTTTGGGTCTAGGATGGGTATGGTTAGAACTAAGAGTTTAAGATGGTTTAAGTCTGAGGGTCAAGGTTCAGGGGTTTGCGGGTTGCCTAGACCCTTCAATGCAGTTCTTTGAGTTCAAGGTTTAGGGTTTAGGGTTGGGGCGAATTTGTGAGTGTCTCAAACCACCCTAAACCCTGAACCCTAAATCCTGCACACTGATGGCTGTACACGTCTGAGACGGGACGATGCAACCTGGCCTTCCCAGCTATGCAAAAGAGCAATCCTTCAGAAGAAGCCTGCGGTGTACGATTTAGCGAAAGGGGAGCATGGAGCTGGGGTTTTGCTGGTTAGAGGTCAAACGGTTTAAGGTTTAGGGTTTAGGGAGGGTTTAGGGTTTAGGGTTTAGGGTTTTAGAATGTAAAAAATTGGTGGGCTTGAGCATAAAGACTTAAGGTTTGGGGTCCTGCCTAGGGGATTCTTCAACTGTTCCAGCGGTCTCACTTGAAGGATTCTCTTAGGGCAAGGTGGAAGGCAGTCAGTACAAACTCAGTGACCTTTTTTAAATGCCAGCAAGCCCTGCACTCCAAATTCTCGAAATTCCAAATCATCCAATCCTGATCCCACACCCCTCGCACCTCCACCGCTGTTGCCAGCGATAAAGCGGACACGAACGTCTGGCCTGAGCTTCGCGGAGTTCTGCCTCCGGGGTTGTTTCAGTGTTTAGGTGAGTTGGTCGGATAAAGGGGGAAGCCTCAATCCTAAGGCCAAACCCCTCAGACTCGCACCAGCAACATGAAAACATACACCCCAATCCCAGATCCTAAAACCCTAAACCTTACAAATCCCGGTCTCATTTTAACAACATCCATACATAAGACTCTAGACCGTAAATCCTATATTATATATCCTTGTATATACTTGCTATATAGTACCCTTACATGTGCCTATATCAACCCTATATGAACCCGTACATATCCCTACATCCTCCCTATTTATTACCCTGAACCCGCACAAAACCCTCACCCTAGACCCTAAACCCTAAACCAGAAAACCCCAAACCCTACATTCCAAACCTCAATCTCTCGCCAAGTCGCAGGGCTGTCTTCATGCTAAAATTGGGAGGCGGTCCCTGAGGCTGCCGAGGACGATGCCTGTTGAGGTTTAGGGTTTGTAGGGTTTATAGGGTTTAGGGGGTTGGGGTTTAGGGGGTTAGGGTTTAGGGGGTTTAGGGGGTGAGGGTTTAGGGGGTTCGGATTTAGGGGGTTAGGGTTTAGGGGGTTAGGGTTTAGGGTTTACGGGATTAAGGTTTAAGGGGTTAGGGTTTAGGGGGTGAAGGGTTCGCAGGTTCTAAGGTTTGTTGGGCTTGCAGAGTTTAGGGTGTGCAGGGTTTCCAGGGTTTTTGGGGTTTGTAGGGTTTAGGACCTAGCCCCTGGATGTCCCTTCTTTTTGGGCTTCTGTCCTACATTTTTATAGGAAATATTCAAAAGCGGAAGGATTTAAGTGTAGGGTCATCGGGACTGGCATGCTCAAGCCAGCACGGAACCCTACGTGGACTCGTTTCGAAAGGACAGAGCTCTCTCCAGGAACCATTTCAAGCCAGGACTGAGATCTTCAGGGTTTAGGGTTTAGGGTTTAGGGTTTAGCTGTGAAGCACAGGGTTTGGCAGACGGGCGTTGCTTTCGTACGTTCCTTTGCGAGCACAAGTCATCGGCAGTTCAATGCAACGTGCTTTCCATCGTGACGGGTTGTCCTCTCGGCAGGTAAACGCAGGGAAAACGCGGCCGCATGATTTACAGTTTCAGTTGGGTTGAAGGCTGAGGTCATGTTTTTTCGGTGCGCTTCTCGAAATTAATAGGGGCCTTCTCATTATAGAGTACCAAACCATGCAAGCCCCAATAGCCTTGTAAACTGACCGCAAGCTGGACCCAGAGTCATGGACTGGCAAAGTCCAATGAGGCATTCTCCTTGTGTACCGTGCCCCGCTACTATTCAAGTCTACCTGATGGTGCTGCCAAAGCGCAGACCAACCCTACATCCGCAAACCTCGCACCACATATAGCCACAAAACTGATGCCTGAATTCTGACAAGCCCCAAACTGGAACCGCTCGACTTGGGACATCCCCATTTCTTCCTGCAAGGCCTCACGACCATAGCCGAAGAGGTCGAGGGTCGAGGCCTTCGACGATACCAACTGTATGTGCATGGGTCTAGGGGCGTCCAGAGGGGTCTCATGCAGCCCTCGATCTGTACATAGCTGCCTTTTCCAACTGGCCAACTCACTAACGGATGGACTCACTACCTTCATATGAATACTGATACCCTATCCTAGGGGTTTCCAGAGGATTCCCAAATGGTTGCTCGCGGATTTCTAGCTTTCTATGAGGTTTGTAAATGTGGGGAGTACCCATAGACACTCCCAAAATCATGAAACACTCATTTTTGGGTTCCCGAATAGGTCGGGCCCCACATGTTTGAGAGCGCCCCATTCCATACTAGTTGGGTTTGGCTCTAGAAGGCATGCTGGCCCCATCCAGAGAGCAAAATCGTGGATGTTGCACTTACACAGTATTTGGCCTCGTCATCCTGCTAGAAAACCTATGTTCGACCCCAGTTAGCTAACAGCCCGTAATTCCGGAACCCAGAAAACCCTCAAAGCCTGATGATTGGCTTGTCCAAGGCTTGTGCTTGGATTTTCAATACGTAAGAGCCTTCTCAAAGAGACAAAAGCCGGAACCCTGAACTCTCCGCTAAATCATGGACCCCTGCTTTTGCACTAGTGTGCTAAGAGTTTGCTCAGAACATGATCCCGAGACTACGTCGTAAACCCTAAACCCCAAACCGCAAACTTGATCTGCAACCCTAACCACTACACAAAGACCTCCAGCTGTGGGTTCCATGTTGGGACATCAATAAGCTTTATTTGAATGCCTGCATACTCTTTCTGTATAAATCTTGAACTGCCACCCACTTCACAAAGTGGTTCGTGTGTACGGCTTAGGGTCTCAACCTGGCCCGGAACCCCATCCCTACCCCAAGGCCCTGCACTTTCAAAGCTAATGGCCAACGGCAACCCTAAACCCTCACACCTACTAGAACCCGACAGGCAGAAGTTCGCACTCCTTGCCTTAAGGCCTGCTTTTGGGTGAGCGAAAACCGATAGGCAACCTACATGGGCTCCACAAGCAATGCCCCAATCCCAAGCCCGTTGATCCTTGAACCCCTAAATCCTAAACCTTTAACGCCCTGAACTCTAAACCCAGCCTCTTCTGGCTGAGCATCTGAATAGCGAGCTCAGATCCAGGGGCAGGGGAATCTCCTGCGTTGAGAGGGGGATCGAAGAAGGCATGGGGTTTAGGCCCTAAACCCTAAACCAGCCTAATTCCGAAAATATGGCTTACAGCAAGGCCAAGAATATCGGTACCAGAATATCATAGGACAGTACATAGAGTAACGGCTTTGCACCTAAAGATTTGATATGTTCGCCATTCTGTTCGAGATAAGGCCACCCTAGGTAGGAGGTGTGGGGCGTGCAAGGTACGCGGAATTTCAAGTTGAGGCAACCCTAAATCCTAAACCCTGGACAGAGCACCCTCAACCCTGAACCTTGGGGATTTTCAAGTGCAGGGCTGCAGAAATGGGAGCGCGAGTGGGATTTTGGGTGGGGCTTTGTAGCTGTCTCAACATCTTGCTCCGGGCATGTTTTGTGCACTTGCATATGCTTTCTTTGCGCCTTAATCTTGGGGCATATGCAACCTGAGTACTTCTCAAAATGGGGGTCTCCTGATGTACCCCCAAACTCCACAAAACCCCGCTAAACGGCCACTCCCAGAAAGGTCACAACTTTGAGAAACCTGCGGTTTAGGGTTTCATTGTTATAGGGTTATAGGGATTATATAGGGATTATATAGGGATTATATAGGCATTATATAGGGATTATATAGGGATTATAGGGTATATATTGGGGTAATATTGGGATAATGGAAAATAAAATAGGGGTTTAGGGCCATCCTTCAGGCCCCATTTTCATTTATAAGCTCAACTCGGGCAACTATACTCTTAGCGGACCCCAGAGGGTCCAAGTACCCAATAATTAGGTACTTGGGTTTGGGTACTAGTAATCATAGTATAGGTTTTGGGTAAGTATATGATTATTAAGTACTTGGACCCTTAGGGGAAAGTGAATCTGGGTGACCATGTTGATTGAACTTCTGCCTACGAAAAAGTCACGAAGCACTGCTCATTACAATGTCTGGGGCTTCAACACCCGAAGAACTAGGGTGCAAAAAGGGAAGCGTCTGGCTGAAGGGGTGTATGGTTTCAGGTGACCATCGGACTACGAAGCCTAAGCCCTGAAATCCCATGTTCCAGTAACACACCATAGGGGCCATTGAACTAGAAAATGGGTTTGGGAAGGATTAACTGATTAACTGTGCAAGGTGTATGAGGATCATGTAGGTTTCAAGGTTTAGGGTATCATTTTTCAAGCTGTTACATTGCACTCGCAGCCCGTCCTTGATGCGGCTGTTGGCTGAATGGCCGCCTTGTTTGCGTTGGCCTTGGGTGAGACGTTAGGAGGGCCCCTGACTGTGTAATAGTGGTGTAATAGGAGTATAAGAGGGCCCTCATATGGTGACCCTTATCACTTATAGTCACTATTACTGCGACCTAAGTGATAGGCTTCGGATGTAGGGTGTCCGTCTGAAGGTTTCTCACAGGAACGGCGGCCCTGAGGAATCCACGGATTAGAGGGTATAGGGATTAGGCATTTGGAGTTAGGGCTAAGGGATTGGATTTTAAGGAATCGGGCATAGGGCTTCGGGTCATCAGGGCTTAGGGTTATACAGGGCAGGGATTCTGAGAAGCTTAAATCCAAGCAAAGGTTGCCGCTCAACGGGATGGGGAGCAAACATGCTTGGGGCGCGGTAGTCTCCGTGAAAAGGCAGCCCTCATCATCTAAACCCCAAATAGTACAGGTACTCCTTGCTCAGGGACTCCGAACATAGCACAAGAGTCCGATCCTTGTTAGAGAGCCCCCCCGGAACAAACGGATAACGGACTGAGGAAGTGCCATGCATTGTCCAGGCCTGATGTTTGTCACTGCTTCCCTCCATACGCGGTTTAGGGCTTCGGGATAAGATAAAGTGTCCAGGTATGGGCTGGAAGGTAAGATTCAAGTTGCACACATGTAGTCATCCGATGACTGCAAATATGCAACTTGGTAGATGGCATCCTGAAGGGGGAGCCTCGGGAAAGGACTTATCCGTAGCAGCTACAAAGGAAGACAGAGGCTCATGAGCATGAATCTCAATCAATCCTGCGCTGGGGGTGTGATGCAGGCTTTCATCGATCCAGAGCAGTCTGGCCTCATTGGAGTGCCCTAGGTTTATTCAACGCAGATAAGACGCAAGCGAATTGATTCTATGAGTTGGTCCCGGCATTCCAAATATTTCGGTAAGAGTCTATCTTAATACAGGCTACCTGATCAATACTTATCACGGGCTGGACGTGAGTAAATAGAGTTTGGGGTTGATCTCCAGCCTGTCTTGAAAGTTCTTGGAGGGATTCTGTTGAGGGTGTTCGGGGAGGGATTTTGTTGAGTCCTTGGAAGTTAGATTAAGTTATCAATATCAGGAAATTGTATCATTTACTATGTACCCTTGTCATGGTCATGTAGAGTCAACTCCTTAGCAACAAAACAGCTTCTGCAGCTTTGTGCATCCCCCCCTTGTCCGGGTTCTCCTTTACTAAACCCCGATATAGCCCTCGCTCATCATGATGTATTCCGTTCTCTTAATCTGTGGTGGGTCCCTCCTAGAATCTCTTATGCAGCAATGTGAAGGGTTAGCGATGACAGTGTCCAGTTGCGCCATGCGTTACCTAACTAGCTATCAGCAACTCGCGACGGCATCCCCAAGCGCCCCTTTGGGATCTGCACGAGTCTTCCAAACAAATTCCTTTCTCTTCCCTAATACTTCCCAAGGTTTCCTAAAGTTGCAAAATACCTTCTCCCTTTGAGACCTGATAAACAAATTTGTATTTGGTCCAGAGATTTGGCGTTAGGCTACTAGAATTGAAACTGCCACCATTGCTGTTACGGCGTTTAGGGTGCACCTGGACCTCCCAAGTCCCCACAATAGTAGTCTATCTGATCTACTATTTTGGGGCAGTTGCAAACATTTTTTGCGGAGGTCCAGGCTGCCAAAGCCCTCCCCACCGCCCTCCCCCAAACTTGCATGGAACCCGATACAGCTCACCAGGTAAAGGACAGCAGTCTGAAAGGGACCCCTTGCTGGGTTCCATGGAAACCCAAATCCAAGGCACTTTGCCCGTGAGTACGCTGACATGGCGCAAGCATCTAAAAAGAGGAAGATAGTCAGCTCTGCTGTTCAGTTGATGGGTTAGAACCTCTAGTATTGAGCTAATGCTAATATCATCATCATCAAGAGAATCATACCGTTTTCATTGATTTTGCGAATACACCATGCGCGTTCTTGTATTCATCACGATTCGCATGACTGTTGTTGATCCTATGATGATTGGATACGATTGCTTTTGTTGCGTCCGGCATCCCAGAACAACCACACGATAACTGTCCCTAGGGTTTGGGGCGGGCGGATTCAGATCTACGCCATTTCTGGCCGGATGCTATGCTGAGGGTCACAGTTTGAGGCAACTCCAACTAGGATCAACATACTCTGTAATGTCATGTAGGATTCCTACTCAAACACCAACCCTAAAACATGTTGTCAAGCATGGCTTCGGGATAGGTTCCAAGTCTGCTAACAAGCGCTTGGGGCCAAATGGATTATCGGCAGGAGCACTAATCTTACAAACAGCTGCGACCTTAGTATGGGCTGGTGCGAGTTCGTGGGGTTGTCTGAAGGAATCAGCATCGCGGTAAGTGTTCCCATGGCTGAATATACGCCTTTAGCTTGTAACATGCCTATACCAAGCATACATCACGAATGTTACGTGCTTTGTACTCCTGAACCTACACGGCACCTTGATACGGCAAAACCTCAAAACAAATAACAAAACAACTCGTCAGGTTGTCTACGTAAAGAAAATGTTGCAGAAAAGCCCCGACAAGCTGTAAAGGAACATTATTGTCTTTTGTTTTCCTAACATTGCACTGGGTGGAAGCCCCAACAGTAAGCCACCTAGCCCCGATTAAAAAAAAATCATTCCCCCCACTATGCACTGGTACTAAGTACGTTGGGAGTTTGGGGGTTGGCTAGCACCGAGTATGAGTGAGTCGCCCTCGTCGCAGCAAGATTATGGAACTGTTCTCTTCATTGGTGGCTTAGGCCTTAGGGCCTATGGTTTGTTGCTTCAGAACGCTATCTTGGCCCCGACCTTGGTTTACGTCCCAAACTGCCCAAAACCCCAAACCTCGAAACCCTAAACCTGAAAGCGCTTAAAGCTAAAGTCTGTTTTGCGGTTTAGCCGCCTTCATATCATAGCTTACAAATCCTACCAGGGGCTTCCTCAGTAGGGTATTCAGGATCTAGAATTTTGCCTTTCATGGTCTTCTGGGTTTGGGGATGAATTACTTGTGTGTTTAGGTTCTCGTTGTTTTGGTGTCTCACGATGGAAGGCCGCTCAGTAAATCTCTATGTATACTGGGAATGCAAAAGGACTGCTGGTCCTAACACTTCATGGCCTCCAGAACAGTTTTGTGGACTTCAGCCAGCAATGAAATTGGCAGGTAAGTAACTTGCGAAGCCCAAAAAGAGGGGTTTGGAAGCAAAAGGAGTGTTGCGTGGGGCTCTGACTGAAAATTCAGCAGGTAATCTTGATGTAAGAACTCCCATATGGCCTCTATCAGTAATCGTGATTGTGGACCATGCCAAGCCTATTATGCAAAAGACGTCCCAACTTCTTGCCAAGTCCCTGCAAGTACAGCTACTCTCTATTTATATGGGACATGATAGCAATGCATCCAAGCCTAGGGAGTTCAATAAACCCACTTGTCAACCACCTCTGCTGCATAGACCCCTGTTGGACAGCCCAGCTACCCCATCTGAGCCCTTGACCCTCAATCGTTCGAACAGCTGATTACCCTGAAAGGTTACAGCCTACACCCAAACGCTACATGGCATGGAAGACCTCAAACCCTAAGCTGTCTGCAAGAACCCTTCGAGGTATCAAAGAGCAGAAGCTTTGGTACTGTAGTTTAGAGAGTTCATTAGAGAGTTCAGGGTTTACGGTCAAGGGCTCTCCATACTGTTGTGGTAGGCTGCTATGTGCAAAGCAGGGTTGCCGTCTGCGTCTTCAGCATCCGGATCACGCATCTCTTGTAGCCATCGTTCCACTTGAGCCGCCCTATCGATTCTGATTGGCTGCCGCTTCTGACTGCCTGCATGAAACCTCTGATATTGTCATCGCTGGAGTCATGGAAGTTGATTTGTGTGGACAGGCTCATCGTTACGGTCTGGTCTGGGACCCGGGCCTCAAGCCAGGTTTGACATGATGGGATGGGAATCTTGGGACGCTGCATTGCGTTTGAGAAGCTTCCCATACCCTCCCCCAAACTACAGTGGAACCTGGCCCTATAAAGACTACTGCTTGTTTAGTGCTTAGGGTTTAGGGCTTGTTGTGGAGCTAAAGCTTACTTTGAGGGGAGAACTAACTCATTATACAGATCACGAATGAAAGATCTCCACAGCTTGCTTCCGTATCGCTACTACGAGCTTGGCGTGGTAACTCTAAAATGGCTTCCAACAAGAGAGAGGCCCTGAATCGTAAACCTTAAACCCTAAACCTCTAACCTTACAGGTGGTAAGTAAGGAATGAGTCGGAATGGAAGAATATAATCCCCATAAATTTCTTCACTTATTTCCTACTAACCCCCAAACTCAAACCCCAAATCTTCACTCCCTATCCCCGAAACCCCCCTAAACCCTAAACCCTAATCCCTAAAGCTCCAAGATCAAGATCCACGCTGTCACGGAGCGCCGCTCTCCAATGGGCCGCCACTGGGTTGGTTTTAGGCTTCAGAGTTGAGGGAGTAGGATTTAGAGTTTAGGGCTTAGAGTTTAGGGTCAGGGTTTAGGGCTCAGAGTTTAGAGCTTAAGGCTTAGGGGTGTTGGGCTGCGGTTTTAGGATTCGAGGCTCTTGGTTTAAGCTTTCATTTGTTGCTCTTGGATTGGGACTCCTTGATTCCTTACGCCCTAAATTCCTAAACCCTAAACCCTATTCCTGTTGGAAGCTACTTGAAGACTGCCAGGACGACTAAGTTTTCAGGGACCAGTTTTCAAAGAAATCGCGACCATGCCCCCGACGTGGAGGAAACCAGAAAACGGAGCTAAGCTTCTCTTATCGTTTCTTAAGAAGGAATAATAAGGGAATATGTTGTATAGGAATTATAAAAAAAAAAAAACAAGTATGTTCTTCCAACTAGATTTCCGTGGCATTCCGCAGTAGTTTGCAGCGAGGAGGCCTCAACGGTCCAAGATGCACAGATACGAAGATTACAGTAGGCTTCCACATGCGTAGCATGAAAGCTACATGAACAATAGTCTGAATTCCTACTATCCCCCTATCTAAGCCCTATAGAGTCATCTCCTGTTCTATATAATCCTCTATATGACCCCCCTGTAAGGAATTTAGATCCTAAACCCTAAATCCCTATATCATCCCCTATATAACCTCCTTCAAGGAGGGTAGACCCTTAACCCTTAGCCCTCTAGAATCTCCTATATACCCCCCCTTTAAGGAGGGTAGACCCTAAACCCTGAACCACACATACCCCCCCTTTGAGGAGCTTAGACTGCTCATACAAAAGGTGCTTACCTACCACCCTACATCAATGAGGCCATAGAATCCCAACTTGCCCAACATCAACCACGAATTCCCGAACTCCCCAAACTAAGGACACCTTAAAAAGGGTTCATAGGGGTTATATAGGGACACATAGGGTTTAGGTCTTGGGGTTCCCCAAAATGAGGGGGACCCTACAGGGAATCCCAAAATAAGGATTGTAACGCGTTGGGGTCTATGTTGGGATCTCCTAGTGCATGGAGACCGTCATGAGGTTAAACAAAATTAGGACAGGCAGGCACTTCAGAGGAAATCCATTTGCGAGTTTCTACACCCTTGGAGCACAACGACATGCGGAGAAGGGAGGACTGTCCACCCCAAAAACATGTTGGGATTCTGGTCCTGGACCCACAATGTCACAACGGTATCAGAATTTCCGGTGTCTTTAGATGTTGGTGAAGAAGTAATGCAGCAATGGTGTATTAAGCTGGCAAGAACCAACCCCTGAACCCAAATTCAAATTCATGAACCTCCTCGCGTAACTACCCCTCGCGTAAACCGCAACGGCCAAGCCCTAACCTCCAAAGTATTAAGTCTCACCTCTTGAGACCATCCCCATCCAGCAACCAAACGATACCATGTTTACTTAGAATTTAATCGCCCTAATACTATCCCTATTACGAACAGTATTGGGGTAGAGGCAGGACCCAACCCATACCACTAAACAAGCGCCCCTTTAAACGTACCCTGCCTCGAGAGCTAAGGTCAGTAGCAAAGGAAAGGCAGCCCTGGCGCCAAGCGGAAGCTTGGGGCTTAGGGTTAGGGTTTAGGGTTTAGGGTTTGGGTTATGTAGGGTTTCAGGGGGTAGCGATTATTAACGTGGTTCGGAATGGAGAGAACTTTCGGCCAAACGGACGAATGAAATGAGTACGGAATAGAGTGAGATTTACTTGGACATGTTTGGAAGTAACCATGGATGGACATGTTTGACATGTACCGTTGCGCTCAAGCACTGCCTGACAATGTGATTTTAGGAAAAGAAAAGGCTTCGACTTTCAGCAGGTACGCTGGGTTGATCAGACCCAATATACTGAGGACACCCATAGAGAGCTTTGTTGGGCAGAGCTCTATTGGCCTCCTCTGCCCCTCTGCTGCAGAATTGCAAGCACTGCTCAGGACAATGGCAAAAGAACGAAACGGCCAGGGACGCTGTCAAAAGCTGGAAATGGACACGCTTGAGTTTGCATTTTCCTTGATTGACGTGACTTCCACACGCACACACCCTTTGCACGAGGGGTAGGTCAAAAACAAAACTGGAAAACCTAATGTGTTTCAGAAATGAAACCATCGCTGGACAAAACAATTCTTTCTTGTTTCTCCGTAGGCTTGATGGGGATCCAGGTTGGGTGGTATGGCCTCCCGAAAGTTCGTCCCAAAAGATACATAGAAAGATTGGTGAAACACGTTGATTTCCTCGTATTCCGTACTGAACACTGACACTCTTTGCGATTTGATTTTCCATTTGTCGTATCGGAAATATGTTGGCAGGAAATTTGTGGAAGCCCCTTTGAACTGTGTGACTTTCCGGCCGCTGGCGTGCCTGAAGACCAGGGTTGAAAGCACCAGACAGTTCGAGGGAGATTAATCAATCTATGGGCCCATACTATGGGCTCAAGCGCTTGGAGCATAGAAATTTGCAGGCAAAATGTTGGTGCCCCACCTCATATGTTTCTTCGCATCATGGTGTGCTGGGAGCTTCGAGCACCGTTCTTTCGAACTCTGTTGCGTAGCGCGTTTTGTCCGAGGCTCATCCAGTGCTTAGGATTTACAACAGAATTTAGTGTTTAAAGTTTATCTAGCTGTTACCACCTTGTCTGAGAAGATCTCTATAGCGATGAGAAGAAGTCTACGAAAGAAACAGCGCATTGAAGGTAGAAGCTTCGATAGATGTGTATATGTAGATGAAGCACGTACAGGGGTTCGAGTACAGCATCTGCGCATTTCACCCCTTCCGGGGTCCCTTCCCTAAACCATGTAGGGGTCGGGTGCAGGTTTGAAGCAGTATAGTTCTGCTTAAGTAGATAGAATATGGCTTTGGGTCTATTATAATGAGATCCCAACATACCCCATATTATATCCACTTAAGGGGACTATAAGTGCAACCTAATTAGAGGTAGTAGGAGCTCGCATGTCAAAGCATGGCCTCCTGCGCTGAACCCGAAACCCCAGGACCCATAGACCCATGATTCCTGAACCCAAAACCCTAATTCCTTAACCCCCGAACCCCAGTCCCCAAACCCTACACCCTAAACCAAAACCCTCCTAAAGTCTAAGCCTTGCCTAGTCGACAGGAACTATGGTAACAACATTTAGGGTTTCAGGGTTGCAGGGCGGAGGTTTGCAGCACAGATGGGGAAATAAAGGCTAGAAAGCCTCGTGAGCCATACACACACCTGCCCCACCCTCACGCCTAGGCCATTTTCTACGCCTGGAGCTTCAAGGCCGCAAGGGTTTGCATGACCACCCTAAACCCTAAACCCTGAACCCTAAACCCTGAACCCCAACCCCTAAGCCCTATACTATACCCATATGACGGTAACTTGAACTAAGATCCCTACTTGGTTGGCCTTTAGAACCCTTTGAGAAATATTAGTATCTAGGGTCCTTATGAAATCAATTAGGGAAAATATTTGGTAGTTTCCCTAAATAAGGCCTCAATATAGACCCCAATATACTATAGTCCTTAATGTGGGGACCCCTAAAATGGTACCCCCCAAATTTTGGGAAACCACCATTTAAGTATCCCAAAGGCCAACCCAGCCTAACAGCAACCCAGAAACAGGTCAGAGATGCCCCTCCCTCGCAGATGCTTTGATGCCCTGATGTCCGGCAAGCTAGGGTTTAGGGGTTAGGTTTGGGGCTTAGGGTTTAGGGGTTTAGGGGTCTAGGGTTTAGGGTTTAGGGGTTTAGGGTTTGGAACTTCGGGTTTACGGCCTACCATAAAGGATCCTAGACCTTGGTGCCCCTCAAACCCTGAACTCCATAAACCCCTTCATTTGATTCTCCTACAGGCTCTGACGTCTGGGGAAACTCGCTGCAGAAAGCATGCCTTGTTTTTTGTTTGGAGCTACGTTTGGAAGTTTCTCAAAGATTTGTCTTAGTAGGCCTGTAGGTCCCACAAGAGCCTGATTGAGAGCCTCTACAATCCCTTTATAGTCTCCGTATCTCTCCAAGGTCCCTACGGGTGTCGATGGTCCGTGTCAGGGCTCAAGGAAAGGTCCGAAAAATAGTCAATATCATATGAAAAGGAAGTGGTCCTATTGTGGTTACTTACTACGCACAATGCAAGTGTGCACTTCCCTCCTGTTCTTCCGCTTGGATTCGAAGCTAACGGTCCGAGCAAATTCAATTGGATAGCTTTGAAGGGCAGGCCTCGTAACCCTGAACCCTAAAAGCCTAAACCGTAACAGCCCAGTCCCTTAACCACGCCCTGGTTCACCTGCATATGCAATGTTACAGTGTCTCATGAAGGCTCCTGAAGCTCAGCAGCAACCCCAAAAGTTGAAGGTGATCCCTTTAGGCCATACTGAAAACAGACTTTCTGCCCATGATCATTTTTCCGCAAAATCTCCCTCAAAACACTATGACGCTGAAGGTCCAAAATCACGTAATGTAGAGGCGGAATTATTCACTCCACAATCCTTATCGTTTAGTTCTGTTCTGGTAGTGGACATCCTAGATAGCTGTTCAAATTGTTTACATGCCTATAGTCCCCTCCCCCGAATATTACCCCCCCTATATGAAATACTCCCATTATGTGCCTGTGCTATATTACCACAGAATTGGAATATTTAATATTAGGGGTGGGTGGGTGGGGTTAATATAGGGGAGAGGATTAATCCCTTCAGGCTTTTGTTGTCCAAGAGTGCTGCCTAAGCAGGTATCTATTCAGACTTCCCAAAAACAACTGTCAATGCCTGTCAGTGTGGTAGTTTCCGGAAATTAAGGGTATCTTTATTGGCGGTTTTATAGGGGTTGTATAGTGATGTATAAGGTTTAGGGTTTAGGGATTGGGGTTTGGGGTTTCCCAAAAGTAGGGGTACCTTTATAGGGGTCCCCATAATAAGGACTGTAGCATTTCGGGGAGGTCTGTATTGGGGTCCCCCTATTTAGGGAAACTACTGTGGCTTCAGGAATTAGGTGCTACCATGGCACACTCACGACTCACGCTCCCTTACTCCACTCCTCCATGACATGAGCCATAAGAGATGCCGTGTTTTGCAGTATCACTACTATAACGGAGGAATGCAGAACAACCAAGCAATAGCAGGCTGGAGTAACAGCATAGTAGTCCCATGATCTGACTAAGGGTGGCTGCTGCACATGCCCAGAAGACAAACACCACTACATGCTGCTCGAAACAACGCTGCTTGGAGCCCAACACGCCGCAGACCGTGTGCTGAAAAAGTAGCATCGGTCTTTGCAAACTCCCAGTTCCTGCCCTTATGACTCCACTCCACTTATGTTCATCCTACATTCAGCCTCCATCACCGGCCCCTGCCCTCGAAAAGAATCAAGCTCCCGACCCAATCTACCACCTTGAGGCGCAGGTCTTCCCACTTGTTTTTGACCTGAGCAACCAGAGGGGTTTACGGAGCCACCAGCAAAGTCCTGGCCGCTGCCTAATCACGCTAAACACCGGGACAGAATGGGGATTGCAAGCTGGGAGAGCTGTCAGTGGCAACATGGGCGACTGTCTTGCTTTGGGGAGGTCCGCGTAGTACGGACTTGGCTGTTTTTGGGGAAGTGGGGGAGGCCGTTTGGTTTTCTAAATACCATAGTTAGTACAATCCAACAGCATCCTACACCCTTAGAAGGTTTCTCAAAATCATCAGGGGAGACGCGCTGTAGCCTCCGCGTAATCCCAATATACCCCAAGAGTCCGCATAAGCCCCCACCTTAACCTCTCATGTGAGCTATAGTCTAAACTCCTAGTATCCCCCTTAATAAGCCCCATAATAGTCCCCTATATAATCCCCTACATAACCCCCCTTAAGGAGTTTAGACTCTAGCTCATGTAGCTCTTCATGCTTACCTGCGCATCTCAACCTATTCGGGGCCGGGCAACAACACTGGCTGCCCGAGGGCTTGCGAAAGAAAGGGTGTAATGTAGGGGGGCGAAATGAAAGAGACAGAGCCTTAGCGTACATGATACTTATACATAAGGATACCGTATAGATATACATGATAGATGTAGCTGTACATAGGCTTTCTTGGGGAATCATATTGGTACTGTTGGAAGATTCCACAGTATGGGCAATACGTGAGAAGCTACACATGTTGCATTGGTGAGACGTATCCCTTTATTGGGCCTAGAACGGGGCTTCTTTGATTATGATGATTCTCGCAGAATTTGTTCAATCGCTACGAGCGAGCGCATGCAACAAACTTGCGGAGGCGTATATCCTATACGGTTTAGGGTCTTAGGTTTAGGGTCTACGGCCTTCGGGAACAAATTCAGGTGTTTCTCAAAAATTGAAATATATCTATCCTTGCTGGGATCCTTAACCCGAAGCCCTACAAGAAACATGCACATACTAGCACTTCTAGAGCTTATTGAGCTGTGTCTTCAACTGCAAAACCAAACCAAGCGAGGCCATGCGTTATCTACATACACATATACATACATATACATATTCATTATATATTTGTAGGTATATGTGTGCTCTTGTTGCCACTGAAAATCCCCGCATCCTGCCATGCTATCTGTCAGTCTTTCCCGACCAGTGTGCGGCCACCATCTGATACCACTCTTCAGGCTTAGGGTTTATGGTTTAGGGTTCAAGGTTTAACATTTGAGCCCTAGACTAAACTCCTTAAAGGGGGACTATATATGGGATTATACAGGAAACTGCTATAGGGGTCATTACAGGGTATGCTTGGAGTTTAGACTATGGCTCATTTGGGGTTTAGGCTCAGGGTGTAGGGTTTAGGCCTCGCTCTGCCACAATTCCCCGACAAGAACCCGAATCTCCACACTTACACCCTGCCCCCAAACCCTAGACCCTAACCCCTAAACCCTTCCTTCGGGCTAGGTCTTGGAGCCAACTGTGAATCCTGAACACACAGCGCGCCCACCCAGTCATGGCCTACAATAAGGATAATATTAGGGGCTAGCTATCTATGTATATATATATATACATACGTTGATGTATACCTATATAGAGAGTGAGAGAGATAGAGAGATAGATAGATAGATAGATAGATAGATAAATAGATGGCTAGATAGATAGATAGATTGGTAAGCATGGTATAAATATTATCCAACTGTTACTGAGTGGGGGCAATATCCAACGCAAACCACAAAAAGAAACGTTAAACCCTAGATTTTCAACCCGAGCGCTCCCCCCGAACCCTAAACCTGCCAACCCCCAACCCACCCCCAAAAAAGGTCTAAGCCCTTGACCCGTAATGCTTAGCGAAACACCCTGAACCCTCAACCTCTAAGCCCCCTGAACCCCAAATCCTAAACCCCTTCAACCCCCTAAACCCCCTAAACCCTAACACCCTACCCCTTAAACCCTAAACCCCACCTAGCCCCCAAACCCTAAACCCTAAATCCTAAACCCTAA
Organism: Symbiodinium pilosum; assembly: GCA_905231905.1. Lineage (NCBI taxonomy): Eukaryota > Dinophyceae > Suessiales > Symbiodiniaceae > Symbiodinium > Symbiodinium pilosum. The sequence continues at coordinate 38,653 of CAJNIZ010003447.1, read as the reverse complement.
GCCCTAAACCCTAAACCCCTAAACCCTAAATCCTGACTCTTGAAATCTGGGTTCCCTCACCTGCTCCACCTTTGGAGGCCAGGTGGCCAGCTCCTTTAAATATAGGGTTTAGGGCTTAGGATTTAAGGTTTAGGCTTAGGGTTTAGGTTTTAGGGTTTAGGAATTAGGGTTTGGGACTTAGGATTGAGGGTTTAGGATGTAGGGTTTAGGGTTTAGGAGTTTTGGGTCTAGGGCTTAGGGTTAAAAACCAACCCTCTTGGGGATATGTGGGGGGATATCTAGGGTTTAGGGTTTAGCGTTTAGGGCTGAGGGTTTAGGAAATGATGATACAGGGGTAATATCTTCCCTTATTCCCTACTAACCCCCAATAAGCTTGAAATTCAGAGGGTTGGTATATACAAGCGCTGACTCAGGGCTTCTGTTGACGGAGCGCAGTTTACGTTTTCAAGTTTAGGGCTGTGGAGCTGTAGAAGAAGCAGAAAGTAGTAGTAGTAGTAGTAGTAGCAGCAGCAGCAGCAGTAGTAGTAGGAGGAGGCGGCAGACGAAGAGAAGATGCCATTGTAGTGGTGGTACGAGGTCCTGGGCTTGTGGGCCTCCAGTTCAACTCTCGCTTTGCCATGGGGGCATCAATGCTCCTTTTTTCTGCCACGACTTCCACTTCTACAGTGTCACTACTCCTACTATCACTGTTCTTATCATACAGCCGCCGCCGCCGAAGACGACGACAACTACTCCTGCCTCTATGGCTCCTCCTGCTGATGCTATGCTGGTGACCACGAGTAGCACACATTGCAGCAGCTGCAGAAACATAAGGCAACGCGTCTGCAAGGAGCAGCACCATAAACCGGCTCCCGAAGACCGTAACCTCTCCCTGGATTATGGACAACTTCAACTAGCTTATAGCAAGGGCTAAAACAATTACAATCATGTTTGGGGGGCTCCTATTGACCATGCATGCTTGTGTCAACGCTAAACACCTCAACAAGCTGAACCTTGAATTCGACAATCAAATCCCCAACTCACCCAAAAAAGCCGACACCCTTTGTAACCATACTTATAGTTAGCCGTGACCAAGTCGTGGTTTGTCAATCTTCCATTGCTGGGCCTTCTTGTCTGCTGTAGGTACACGGTGGAAGCTCTATGTTTGGCCCCAATATACTAGAATCCTTCTTGCGCGGACTTCCAACATGGTACGCCTAAACCCTAAACCTCCTAAACCCTAAAGCCCTAAACCCCAAATCCGAAACCTCAAATCCCAAATCCTAACCCGCCAGTTGGGAACCACCCAGGTTAAAGTTCCTCAATCCTTTAAGCAGCCTAGAAAAACTGTTGACAGCTTACAAGGACTTTTTACTCCAAGATAGGTTCCCCCCGTCAAAAGTCACCACAAAGTATGCTGGTACTTATATTCGGGTCCCACTGTTGTTGCTGTTATTACACCTATTACACCACTGTTCCTGGCCGGGGCTGTCACCCTACGTGAGCTACAGCCAATATTGCCCGTACAGTTAGCGGACATGGTCCATATTGCGGAATATATTGGGGACTGTACCAAAATATGCAAGGTGCCCTGTGTCCACTCCTACTGGTGCATTGACAAGCCTAATAATGATAGTAGCTCAAAGGGACCTCTAACTTGGGGAAATCCCAAACCTTGCAGTTACCTACATAACCCCCCTTTCCATTTAACGTTCCATCTCTCATCCGTTTGATTCTCCATTGTTGGGGCTAATACCCAGCGTCCCGTGATAAGGCTAGTGATGAGGCTAACTGTAGGGATCCAAGTGCATAAATACTATCTACATTGGGCCCCAAAGTCTGTAAATGTTGCCTACATTGGGCTATTTGGATCCCTAGGGTACTAATGACAATAAACCCTAACCCTAGCTCATGGATTCGTGTTGATGCCTCGCGAAGTTGAACTGCGACCCCTTGCTCCTGGCCACAACAGCAAGGTTGTGGCTAGTACGCCGAATGGCTGAAGGTCTGGGCTTGGGGTTTAGTGTTCAGAGTGGAAGGTGTAGGGGTTGGGGCTTCGGGTTTAGGGCTTAGGGTTTAGGGCTCAGGGCTTAGGCTTTAGGATGTAGAAAGTCAAGGTATTCGCGTCAGGTCTGCAACGGCATTTTTCTCAATTCATCACATGTATATGATGCTCCCATATATCACCCCAAACTCCCAGTCTTGTTTATAAGCCTCCCAAGAGCAGACCCCTCTACCAAAAGACCTTAACCTTCTCCTGAATAAGAGTGACAAAGCCCTAAATCCCTAAATCCCTGAACCCTAAAACCCTCAACGCCTGGAATTCGGAAACCAGACTTGGAAAACCATACCTGGGTCCTTGGGATAAAGCTCAGGTTGCATCCGATCGTCCCTTATAAGGATACGGTTTAGGGTATTCAGGTTCGAAGGGTCTACGCTCTGGGGTGTAAAGGTTTGAGGTGTCAAGGCTGTTAAGGGTTTAGAGTTGTAAGGTTTTAGGGCATTAGGCTTCGATGGCTTCAAGGGCTTTACTGGTTTAGAGCTTTGGGGCTTCGGGGCTACTTTAGGGGTTTTGGGTCTGGGGCTTGGCTAAGCTCTCAAGACATGATAGGAGTTGTGAGAGGTTTACAGGGCCTTTAGTAGGAGTTTTGGGCAGAATCTATGTAACTCGGTCATGAACATCAGCATCTAGGCGAGAAGGTATACTAGTTTCCACACTTTAGGGGACCTCAATGAGAAAATCCTCAGGTGCGTGTTTGTTACCCCAAAAACCCCCTAAACCCTAAACCGTTAATCCCAGCCCTAAGGCTTGTCCTAACCCCTAAACCCAAACCCTCAAGCCTAAACCCTAAACCCTACACCCTCAAGCCTAAACCCTGAACCCTTAGCCCCCCAAACCCCTGCCGTCCTCAACGATTCGAGCTTCAAGCTCCCTTCTGCGCAAGCTGGCCTCGTCAGGGGCTCTTCAGACTTGTCGGAATGCTTGTCAGGGCCTTCTGTTTGAGGGAGTCTATAGGGCTATATAGGGGTCACATAGGGGCGATATAGGGGTTCTATGGGGGTTATATTGACGCTATATTGGGGTAATATTGGGATGATGGAAAAGAAATGGAAACTGCTATGTAGGGTTTAGGGTCTAGGATGATGGTCCCACTCACAGTCTGGGAGATTGTTCAAACAGGGTACCTTTGGAAAACCGTAGTTGAGATACATATATAGGTAACTTTGAGAGACTCTCATGGTATCAGGATCCCAACTACAATCCCGACTACGGGTAGGGGCTTACTAATCAGGGGTCTACATAAGGGTCTAAGCCATCGTCAACATCTCTGGGTTTTGCACATTCCTAGCTGCTAGCCCTCAGCATTCCTCGGCAAAGCAGGTTAATTGAGAGAATCTGAGGGAAAGAGCCAAGAAACTGTTTGGGGTTTAGGGTGTAGGGTTTAGCGCACGGTGGGTCTGTCAATGATAGACCTCTGCAGGAAGATCCTGCACTTTGGGTGCCGCAGTCTTGTTTTTCAGCTCGCATACTCCCATATGGCGATAGCAAAAAAAAGTCCTGCTATGGCGCCCTTAAAACTGTAAGTAGCGAGGACCTGCGGATGAAGATCCATAAAGACCAGTAACTGCAAACTCTACTGACCCTAAACCCTAAACACTTATAGTCTCCCTTAAGTAGATAGAATATGGCTTTGGGTATCTCCTGAAAACTGTAAGTAGCGAGGGCCTGCGGATGAAGACCCATAAAGACCAGGAATTGCAAACTCTACTGACCCTAAACCCTAAACAGTTATAGTCCCCCTTAATTAGATAGAATATGGCTTTTGGTACCTTATGATAATATCCCCATATACCCCATACTCTATCTACTTAAGCGGGACTATAGCTCTCCCCTCCGGTTCAGCTTCAAAGGCCGCACGACTCACAAAACTGATGGTTGCGTATCCACATCTGAGCTATAGTTTGAACTCCTAGTATCCCCCTTAATGACCCCTATACTCGTCCCCTATATAATCCTCTATATAACTCCTGGAAGGAGTTTAGACTACAGCACATCTGGGTTTGGGGTTTAGGGGCCCTGCAAAGCAAAGCCACAATCCTGACCCTCGCGGTGCAGATGCCCATAGGACATACTGGGCGCAAATTTAAATGTATGGGTAATTCCCGAAATTAGGGTTGTATTTGGTACCCTTGAATATTAGGTGCCGGAACATAATCTACAACCACTATTCTGCGAATAACCCATTTGGGAACCCATTTGGGCCCGAAATATATATCACATGCACACCTCTATCACCAGAGCGACTGGCAAAGCAATCACCGCCTTTCGGATGCAGGCGTTACGGTTTAAGCCTCAATCCTGCTTGTCACTTCAGCTGCAAGCTTGAAATCACAAAAAGTTTAGGGGTTAGGCTTTCAAAGCCCTACCCAAAGAGAAAATCCTGCCTGCAGATTTCAGAAGAAGAAAAAAAACACGGCCTCCAACCCTAGAAACTAACATCTAGATCCTGAGCAGTAATGTAAAGAAGCTACACAACTAGAATAGGGCTTCAGGGTACATCATACTATACTTCTATGAGGAGTTAAGGGAATGATAATGGTAGTGTCGAAACCCCAACCCTAAACTCTAAACCCTACACCCTAAACCCTAAACAGTGGAAGGGAAACCCTGAGCCCTGCCTTGTCCAGAGCATTTGCCAGGTCCAACATGGTCGTTCTGGCTTGCGCCTGTAGAGATTCGGATCAAGGACTTTAGGTTCAACCCCAAACCCAGAAGGTCCAAGCACCCAAAAATTAGGTGCTGAGGATTTGGGTAATTGTAGTACAGGTTTTGGGTAAGTATATTACTATTAGGTACTTGGACCCTTAGGGAAACCCAAAAACCCTAAACCGCATCTCAGTGGAGGCCTTGAGATTCAAGCTTGGGCGTCTAAGAGGCGATTAGGGGCAAAGGTATACCCCAGGCAACTACTGCATGCGTTACTGAAGGACTAGGGAGAAGCATGTTCCCCCTACTACGCAGGTCGGGAAAACATTCCCTCCAATTCGTTAGAACCCCTGAGCCCTAAACCCTAATAACCCAGACAACTAAATTGAGAGCGGTTCTGGACGTGGAGTAGAGAGCTAAACAGCTAGACTCTGGCTCTAGCAAGGGTACAGAGTTTGAGGTACAGCGCTTAAGGGTTGACAGGTTTAGGCTTTGAGGGTTTCGGGGCTTAGGGCTTTGGTTGAAGGCTTGAAAGTTTGAGTCTAGGAATTAAGGCTTTAGGGTTTTGGACGTCTGTGGCTCGTGCAGCCGTTCCTCTTCAGTTGGGTTCAGAGTTGGGTTTAGGGTTTAGGGTTAGGGCTTAGGGGGTTAAGGGCGCTGCCGCTGCCCAAGATCATGATTTCTACAGCATCCTAGGGCTCTGAGACCTTAGCCGAAACCCTTAACCCCAAGCCTGAAGCTCTGACCCCTTATGAAACCCCAAGCCCGGAACTCTAAGCCGTAAACGCTACGTAGGCCCTAAACGCTCAAAGCTAGAGAACCAACCCTACACACCCTAAGTCCTAACCCTTATGCTCACACCCTGATTAAACCCTATGCATCGAGCTCCGAGCGCAAACCCTGAAACTTAAACTCTCAAACACAAAGGTTTGGGGTTTTGGGCTTTGCCTGACATATGTAATTATCACCTAGGTAGACTCCCCACCCAGTAATAGTGATTATCAGGGACAATGGTGATTATGTCGGGGCCCTCTCATTCCTACTATACTGCTATTACAGGGTGGGGGGTCTACCTCATTTAATCTCTCAAGCCCAAGTTGGGTTTTACAAAACTACAGGTCTGCATCATACAATTCCGAGACACAATTACCCAAAAGCCCTTCCAAAGCCAAAGGTTCCCAATACATCCCCTGACCACCAAGCGCTGAAACCCTAAACCCGGGAAACTCGTAAAGGCCGGCCTGATGCTCAGCTCGCATGTGCGCATTGCGGACGAGCTCCATGCGTCTTTCGCTCAGCTCCTGCAGTGAGCTTCTGGGGTTTGTTCTGGGGTTTCGGATTTGTTGGGGTTCATCGCAAGATTTAGGCTTCATACGCTTCATAGAAGGCCGCCCGCAAGAAACGACTGCTCCGGATAATATGGGGAACGTTGAATTGATCATAGACAAACACAAAGCATGAGGTGCCGCGGAAACAGCTGCACTGTCAGCACCTCAGGGACATATGGTTGGTATCATACGTAGGGGGCCTCAAAACCTACCCCGATACTTATTCTTTATAGCCCCTGTTACAGGGACTCCCAAACAAAATGCCTACTTTTTTAGAAGCCTCATGTTATGCATGAAGACCGAAAGTCAACCCTACATGTATACTTCACCAAACTGAGCTCACGTAAGCATTCTATACTGAGAAGAAGGGCAAATAGGCATTTACAGCACACAGCAAGGGTGAAGTTGAACCCACTTACATTACGTATCAAGAAACTAGACCGGCCAGAAACACATTCTGCACACGTTTAAGTTTGAACCTAAGAGGAAGAATACAAGTAACTTCTGAGAGGAAATAGCCGGCTCGCAAACCTCCAAACAGCAGCTTACGGATGGATTTCTGAACGTTTAGAGTGAGGGTTTAGGGTTTAGGCTACAGATTCAAATAAATTTGCAACACAAAGCATTGTATTGCTTTGCCTTTGCCTTTTAATAGGTCCTCGAAGCCTAAACCCACATGCACGAAGACTGCAAGTCATCCTCCTTATAACCCTGAAGCCTGACTTCTAGGTTCTAGTTAACCCCAAAGCAACACCAAAAGCCCTAACCCAAAACACCCATAGTTTAGGGTTTAGGGTTTAGTCCTTAAGTTGGACCATGTACAGAAGAAGTCCTCCGCATCTGCACTTCGGACCTTGATTCGCTCAGTGAGTAGATTATAGCACTTCTCACGCCAGCAGGATGCAACGAATAGGTGTTTTGTTGAAGTCTCATGGGTAGTTGTGAGTGATGTTCTCACTCCAACAATGGATGACAAGGATCTGTATCCCTATCAAAGACCCACTCATACCTACAAAAAACTGGAAGTACCCTGAACACGAAGCTAGCTACTTTTTGTGCTAATAACTTTTGCTCGTACCATCGCTATTGCGGTGCTAGTAGTATTACTACAGCGACTGATTGTAGGGGCCAAATCAAAACATCACAAGCCTTACTCTGCGAAACAACTTATACGAATGCAGGGGCCTACATGAATGTCAATGCTATTTACGCATTTGGGGTGCAGAGATAATGCAGAATCAAATGGCGACAAACATGCACATCAAATGGAAACTTGGTTTATATACAGGTGGTTGTATAAAGGCATTATGTAGTGTACGGGCCTGAATAAATACCCATATCATGTCAATTTGATGTACCATGTATACTGAAGGAACTTAGGTCCACAATATTGGTGTTAGGGTTTAGGGTTTACAGTTATGTTTGGCTTGTACGGTATTGATTCTGCGTCAGCACGTGCTCGGCTGGACAGGAAGAGCGACCAAATCAGGGTGCTGCCAGGGTAAAACAGAATAGTTAGAGCAACTAGGCGCTTGTGGGAGAACATCTATTGGTGGGTAGTCATCCTAGTCAGCAGTCACTCATGTGTGGAGATGATTAGGCTTGGGCGTATTGCAGGGATTCAGTAAAGACTCCGGGTGGGTGTAGATAGGCCATAGGTGCAGGTTCAGGCTGCAGGAATTAAGGGGAGGAGTTTGGAGATCGGGGTTGCAGGGGCCTGGCTTTCCTGAAGTAGCTGTTGCACAAATAGTATGTTATGGTTACCTCTGAGCAGCAGAAGGCAACAAAACATCGCTTCCTGCAACACTTAAACAGTAACACTAAATTGGAACTGCAGCCCTGCTCATTACAAGTATCCCTGAGCCATATGCTCTGACAACCTGATCGAACCCTAAGCCGTCCCCAGAAGCAACATGGAACCCCATATGGGCCCCTCGTAACCTGACATTTATCTACAAAGGCCCTTGTTCGGGTTCTATGCCACTGTTCCCTAAACCCTAAATCCTAAACCATAAGGGGGTGGAGTGCCAAACCCTCCCTCACCAGCTAGGAAAGGGACCAAGCTCATGTTCGGGATTTGCACTGTCGTGGGCCTCACAGAAGAGGCTTAGGAAAGTGACAACGGCTTTAGGGTGTAGGGTTTAGTCAGCCTATGACAGGGCCCGACTAAACAGAGTCTCCAAGGGGGGCACAAGTGTAAGGAGCGGAGGTGATAGTGACCTGAAACTTTCTAGAACTGACTTTTGTTGGGGTTGGCCACGGTGAAAGGCATGGCTATGTAAGGGTTCTATAAGAGTTATATAAGGGTTATATAGGATTTAGGATTTAAGGTTTAGGGCTTAGGGTTTAGGGTTCACCCAGGACGCAAGTCAGCAGCCTTGATTGACGATTGAAACAAGGAGAAAATCCCTGCTTATGAACCGGGCTTTGGGTTAAGGGCTTAGGGTAGACAGAAGTGTACTGCAGAAGATGTTGAGCACCTCTAACTCCTAATTTTCGCACAATCAACAATTCCCAGATAAATGATGGACATGGGACCTTGGTATATTTATTAGAGACCATCCTTTTCCCATTTTATCTGTTTTGCATGGGTCCTACGTACCAAAATGGCCACCATTGATGGTGCCGTGGTAAGCCCAGTAAGGCCTAGTAATAGTATAGTGTACCATACCCTAAACCCATCGTAAATTCTTTTACCCCCAAAGTAACCATGACCCGAAGAGTTCTTTTCTTGCTGGTGTGTAGCGCGCGAACCTCCACGAAGATTTGAAGCCTTCGATCTGAAACCCTAAACCCTAAACCCCGAACCCCGACCTGAAACCCTGAACCCTAAATCGCGGGGATGCAACAACGAAAACCCCTCAGCGCTCAACCTTGCTTGTCATACGTAGTCCCCTCGCCACAATGACGACCCCCCTTACCTCCCTAATGATGTTTATCAATCCTCTCATTACATACTGGGACATCTATTATCAAATGGGTGGGGGGTTCATTATGTAATCCCTATATATACTCTACTACAGTAGTTTCCATTTTATTTTCCTTTCTCCTAATATTACCCATATGAGAGGTTTCAAGGGGGACACCAAGGCAGCTCGACGGCTCAAGGGATGTCAGGCCTTCATGGTGCAGGACAGCGAAATACGTGCGGGCAGGAATGTGCTTCTGAGACATCTGAAAACCCTAGCAGCATGAGGCTTTCCTCCAAGCTGTCGACATTTTGAAATAGCCTCTAACACGCGGAAAGCGCTCTTAAGTCAAGCGAAGCGCCAAAGCAGATATCTTCCAGCTGGGAGTCTGGAAGCACAACTTTCGGAGGCATGGGATTGTAGGAACGACTTTGGGGCTTCAGCTGATGGCAGTATAGAAACGTTTTAAGTCACCAGCAGGATGTCTACTCAGGTGATAAGCGAGGTCTGGGACAGACTCCTCAGGTTCTGGCAGGACTTGGCCAGGCACGTTCGTCAGTTTCCCTAGCTGAGCGGTTTAAATCTGTGGCCGTTGTATGTATGTACATGTCTTTATATATATATACACACACCCCCGCGCATCTGTCATGTGCAGCTTGTTCCGCCACATCTTCGGACACGCGGCAAAACAAACTCAACGAGTCGTTCCCGGTATCGTAGCTACTACCCAGGGCCATGAACAACCCACCTTCTCGAAGCTTTCTATACAACACTCGTACAAGACGAATATATTAGCAAATCCGCAGCCAAGGTAACACTACAAGGCCAACCTGCCATACTGCGAGTTCTTGATACTAAAAGGTGCGCAGGCCGTTACGCGCTTCATATTAAACTTACTGGGGATTAGCAGGGAATGAAGGCATATATTATACAGGGATTATGAAGGGATCATATTCCCATATTCCCTGCTACCGGCCAGTACCTGAAGGTTGTCAACATGAGGCTCTTTTGTTGGGCCGCTATTATTAGCCGGCCCTACTGATTAGGGTAGACAGATAGGTCCATAATTTGGGCAATCCTCCCTGTTGTGGAGCTGCGGGGAAGGACGCATATGCCGAGCCTGCCGTGCTATGGGAGCTTGACGAATTGCTAATCTTACTCCTTCTTATTTCCAGGGTTAAACCCTAAACCCTAAACCCAAAGCCTGCACACCTACATTGGATTTCACTATACCGTAACTCCACAGGCTCCAAACGCAGTTGTCATGATCGCAAGCTCCCAGGTGACCACGCGAAAAAAAATGATGAGCTTTTTGCCTCTTTCTCCTATAAGAATCAAGAATACTAGTAAATCCGCCAGAAACAACCATAGTAATAACCATAATAGTAGTAATAATGCTAATAACCTCCGAATTTCCTTCTGTGAATGGGGAAGTCCAGGCCGCCGCCTAAACCGCAAAACCCAGAAAGGCTGGAGAAATGAGCTCTAGTCTAAACTCCTAGTATCCCCCTTTAATGAACCCTACAAGAGTCCCTGTATAATCCCTTGTATAACCCCCTTGATGGGGTTTAAATCATAGCTCAAATGAGTATCTTGAGGCCCTGGCGCAATGGTAGAAGACTCCTTCAGCGCTTGAGGCTGTAGTGTAGGGGCCCAGGGTTTAGGCTTCAGCTTTAAGGGGAATAGAGAATCAAAAGAGTGTGGATTGGAAACCAAATTTCCTTAGGATGTGATCTCACCAAAGACATTTTTAGTAGCGGTTCGGGATACGTGGTCATTTCCCAAAATAAGGGGCACCCAATATAGACCCCCCAATACTATAGTCCTTATTATTGGGGCCCCCAACAGGGTACCCCTGATTCTGGGAACCCCCCATGTTTCAGACACATAAGGGTTCTGATAGACCTGCGGATCAACACTTACTTGGGGAACGAATGCCTTGAGTGGTCCGCAGACAGTTCCTGATTATGGTCACTGCATCCTGTTCCTTCATTCCCCACTCTAGCCACCAGTACGCATATGAGCCATAGCCTAAACTCCTAGTATCCCCTGAATAACCCCTATAGCAGTCCCCTAGACAATCCCCATATAACCCCCCTATAAGGAGTTCAGACTATGGTTCATATGTATCTGGGAGCCCGTGTCTAGGGTTCAGAGCTCGACAGCTTCAGGATTCAGGGTTTAGGGTTTAGGGTTTAGGAGGCTAAAGCGGCACTTGGAAGTTCATGGGTTATACGTGTGATAAGTGGATGCACAGTTAGGATAACAATGGTTGTACCCCATTTCAGGGGGACGTATAACCCCACCTACAACTACCCATCAACCCTTAGGTAAGTAGGGTCTTTTATGATAGTCGAACCTGTTCTCTGTGTAAAGTACGATGCCCGAAACGGACAATATCTTACACTATATTGCGTACCATACTCCCCCAAATAAACTCCAGCCTCGGTGCACCCTAAACCCTACATCCTGCACCCTGAATCCAAAACCCTGACCCCTACACCCTAAACCCTAAACCCTGGACCCTAAACCCTGAACCTACCTAGGCCGCAAGAGTTGCCAAGCAGGTGGTTGTTAGCACGGCACTAGCAGTAGGGGAGAGATATTGGGCGGGGTGCTACCAAGCAGGAGCTTCTCAAAACAGGGCTCCCCTCAAGACCCCAGAAATATGAAGACATCATAAGGGTTTAGGCTTTAGCTTTGAGGTTGAGGGATTGTTGGGGATTATATACATAGAAACTGTTTTGGGAGATACCCCAAATCCCGAGCCCCAGAACCATTCAACCGCATGTCCAGGCAGTCTAACCACACTCGACCCCTCCCTATCCTGGGTTGCTGTTACGGAACTTAAATTAAGTTACCATAGTGGGTATATAGGGTATATAGACACATATATATATATATATTGTAGGTATGTATATAGGGTTTAGGGCTTAGGTTAACGATGCTGAGTATAGTAATTAATAAGGTTTCCCCA
>CAJNIZ010003447.1:0-25772 GCA_905231905.1 Symbiodinium pilosum | reverse complement strand
GCAATAACAATAGCAATGGTAATAGTATAGTAATAGTAATACGGCGAGCCGTTGAAAGACCTACAACATAGAGTCAGACGGAACACTCCGCCCGGAACCAAACCCTTCACTCAAGGGAGGTTTGGATCTCATCTGATTTTATGGGGAAGTTTGAAGCCGAAACATCAAAGGGTTTGTAGGAATACAACCTGCAACTCCTTTAGGTCCCCAAGCTCTGCAACCTAAACTGGGTTGCTGTTAANNTGAAGTTAAGTTACCATAATATGGGTATAGAGTAAATAACGAGCCTTCAGCAGGGGTTCTTTATAATAGCAACTTAACTTAAGTTCCTTCACAACAACCCAGTAAGCCTCGCAACTTCTGAATCGCAAGCCGCTGGGTACCGGACCAGAGGGCATGACTCTGGCCTGAAAACTCGGATCTTAGGTCCATCCGCCCTACAATAATGGCGTTTACTTTTTGGGTGGTTTTGGGTTTAGGGACTAGGGTTTAGGGCTTCAGGCTTAGGGTACCCTCAACGCCTGATACCCTAAACCTTGAGCCCCAAGCTTTAGGGGTTTTAGGGGTTTAGGGCTTCAGAATTGAGCCATAAGCCCTCAACCCTAAATTCTACCACCCAGACCCTGGATCTGGTGATTTCAGGTTCAGCAGGTTCAGGGTTGCGGGTTTGGGTTTAGGGTGTTGGGTTTAGGGTTTAGGGTTCAGAGGGTTCAGGGTTTAGGGTTTAGGGTTTAGGGTTTAGGGTTCAGAGGGTTCAGGGCTTTAGGATTTTCAGGCTTTCAAAGTCAGGGAGAGCATGGAGATCGGGAGTTCTACTTGAAGGCTCAAGGGACTTAGTAAGTACGTTAATTCCCCCTCACAATACCTGTCCTGAAAGAGCTCTTCGGCAACTGACGTAAGTTATACATGGGGTTATTAATTGGGGTTGGCCTGCTTATAACCCCTGGTGTAACCTGCTTACCAAGTCCTATGGGCCTCAAAGTAGGGCTTGCAAGTTCTCAGGAGGCTTCATGTTTCGACTACAAGAATTTGATGAATTCAAATAGTCTTTCTGTGTACTTTCTACTTAAAAGAGGGAACATTAACTGGCGCAGGGAGACTGAATCCTAAACCTGGAATGGTGCAGGTCCCAATGCAAAGCCATATGGAGAGTTATCCAAGAAGGGGACGTACGCCTTTCATACGCCAAAATGGAAAACTGCTACTGCAAACTTGGAACCTCCAAGCACGGAACCACAATTTCGGAAAACCGTAGCCCCTTCAACCTAACACCGGCTGCCAGGGAACTGCTTGAGAATCCCAGGGAAAAGCCAGGCAAGATCCCATAGTTGGAAGGTCATGGATACCGTAAGAAACCTTGTATATAGAGCAGCCGAACGGTGCTTACATCCAAAGACGATCTACGGCCCTCTACTCTCCTATACAGGTGCTTGCCCCAGATCTATGAGGGTGTTTCCCAAAATCAGGGGAACCATTTTGGGGGTCCCTATAAAAAGGTTGGAGTCTATATTGGGGTCCCCCTATCTTGGGAAACTACCATGAAATTCCAAGTTCGCGCTTGACCCACGCCCTTGATGACTTCCCAGCCTTGATTCCGCCGACAATGGCAAAAGCAAAAAGCGAGCAAAAACCGCAAATCCCAAACACCAACTAACGAAACACGATGAGACGTTGAAGCCGCATTTTGCCCTTGAGACCCTTAGCTTTCTGTGCAAGTGCTCATACACAGCCAGGTCTTGGAAAACTCTTGCACTAGAAGCGGCAACTGCAAGATCTCAAAGCCATTGCTTCACAACTAGAACCTGACAACTTTGAAGCTCTAAAGACTAAAGCCCCCAAAGCTCGCAAAACGAAAAGTTCTACAAGTGGAGCCGCTTTCTATGGAGGCCGGTGTAAACGGCACCTTGACCCCCTGCGGCCCCTTGATTGGGCCAGCAGGAACGGGCAACGGGCATATTCGGGTTTAGGGTTTGGGGTATGGCGTCTCAAACAGCTCAACAACATTTCACAGAGGCGCGTATGACAGGGTATATGATGTGGAAGACATGGATGATGCCTGCCATTCATTTGGGATCACACAAGGACAGGCAAGCCTATGTAAGGGCTTGAAAAGCTATTCATTCGGCTCAATGAGGCGGTGATGATTCCAACAATTTGGGGAGTTAGGTAAGGAGCGTGCTAATATCTTGGGTATGCAAAAAAAGACAGCAAAATGTTGACAACATGCCCTACGAAGGTCGGGAAGCTGTAGCTGCCGTAGAGTTATGTGATTGGAACGGCATGTGGAACCTAATTCGGACCATATCCCTTGACAATTCCTCTTGTGCTGTATGTGAACGAATGCTCAAGTTCTTCAGAACCCTGAACCTTTAACGTTTAGGGTTAAGCGTTCAGGGTTGAGGGTTTAGGGTTTAGACTTTTGGGTCCTGGGTTAAGCCCTGATCCATGGGCTTGTCTTTGGGGTCCATGTATACACAAGCTTCGCAAACCCCCCGGAGCCCCAAACTTGAAACCCGGACCCAAACCCAACACCCTGGAAGTCAGAAGATGTGCAAGCCCTGCACTTCTTGTCACCTTGCGTCACATAATGGATTCAAGATTGGATCCCCAATGTCCAACCCCAAAAAACCCTCCGCACAGCTGCGGGGCATGTCTACCACAGTTAAGGTCTCCACGATTGCCTACAACCACCTGGAAGGCCCAATCGCTACTTTAACCCAAAATGGCAGGAAAACCATGGAAAGTAGACTTACAAATATTGGCGACTAGCGTTTCAAGTAAACCCTTTTAATCCTAGGATTTACAAGGAATACACAAGGATTTCTTACAGTGGATATATATATATACATACTATGTGGATTACATAGGGGTTATGTCGGCTTTCTGTAGAAACATGGAATATGATCTGAAACAAATTAGAATATTTCACAAACAATAAATACTATGCTTATGGGTTTCTTAGCCACCCGCCTGTGTACTACCCACCCCATAAGCTTCCTCTTATTTGAACCAGAGCGGGGTGAATCACTGATGAAATCACTTGCGGACTACGAGAAAGATGACCCTCGCATGGGCTACGATATAATCAAGGTTTAGGGTGTAGTTCGGGGCTTAGGATTTAGGATTCAGGGTACAGGATGTAGCGTTTAAGGCTTATGAGGGCTCTCCAAAGGACACCTAAAGGTGGCCGCTTCAAAGGTAGCAGTCTTCAGAAGGCCCCTGTCAGACTTCCATATTAATTGCGGCGAGCGGGGTCGAATATGGCAACCTTTGCTTTGAAAGCCCGTAGCCCTGCACTTAACCTAAAGGGATCCAATCTGCGGGTCCTCCGCATCTATGTACAGCGAGCAGCGCTCAATGTTTCTGACATATGCTGAAGTTTTAGGCATGCGTTCTCCAGAAAGCAGAACAATAAGTTGGACGGCTACACAGTCCGGTACCATCTAGGATTTAGGTTTTTCAGACTTAGTGGAAACTTTGAAAGATCGAGTCTAAGCTTTCAAAAATGGAGCCCAAATCCCACGGTAGTGCCGTTCTGAAATATGCAAAACAACAGATTCTGTGCAACTATTTCCCCGTAACCTTCCTTTAACTCTTTGATAATCATCTCCTCGTTTCTACACTGCCAGCAAGCACCCTCATCGCGAAGTAGTCTCCGGCCTCAGGGCACAGTCAAACATGTGCCAAAGGCCCAATCTGCAGATCTGATGCATTGGCTTCGCTATGTTCAAGATTGTTTAGCGTGTCAAGCTACAGAAAACATAAATTCAGTACGTAGTAATGTCAAGCTAGAGTCCATTGCAGCATACAAACGCTTCCATCGTAGCCTTTCAAGGGGGAGCTGCACATGAAAAGTTTGGTTTCATGCAATGCTTGTGCTTGAGGAGCGTACTCGAATCTTGACTGCGCAGACTGCTTACATCCCTGCAGTTCTAAGCAACATCCACCCGGCATGGTACCTGCGCTTGTAACGCAAATTTTGCGGCATCGGGCAGCAGGCTCTGCGGCAAGCTGGCGTTGGGAGCAATGGGGATCGAGCAGCGCTCGTTCTTGCTCAACTCCAGCCGCCTACTGCAGCCAGGCAGCCGCATGGCTATACAGCATGACCACCTATGCAAGAAACAAAAGAGCAATCCATCTAATTAGCTTGCGAAGCCAAAGATCTCCAACCAGCCTTGTGCAGCTAAGTCTGAGTGGCGCATCAAGGTTGAAAGGACAGTTGCCCAACACCCCAAGAGAGGGTGCAACACAGTGGAGCCTGTGTTCAGGTACGTCTTGCTGGATGTAGCCCAAAAATCTAATCAATCTGATCTCGACCTTGTAGTGGAGACCTTTTGGCTGCCGGCAACAGATTTGAGCTTCAAGCTGGAGTCTGAAGCAATGGGATCGAGCGGCGCTCGTTCTTGCTTGGCTCCAGCCAGCTATCATCATGGGCCCTAGGAAGATAGTAGTCCAGGGATGAGACATGCCTTATAGCAGTGGCCACATTAAATTACCTATACAGTATGATCACCCGCTGAAAAGAAACACGCAGCTAAAAACAACTAATCAGGTTCATCGGCATAACATCCCCAGTCGCGCTCGCAGCTGATGGGAACTGACAAAATGAATTGTGGGTTCAAGCGATAAGGAAGCAATGATCCAAATTCCGTCGACGAGGTGCTAGTTGACAGGGGGACATTCAGGCAGGCCCTCAGGTTTGAGCACATAGCAGCGCTTGACGACATTTGACTGAAGCAAGCTGGGATGGCTTAATGCAGCAAGGCCAGCAGCACCAGAGTTGATATGATAAAGCAGCAAGATGGCGAAGTAAGCGCACACATTCTAGCCAATGTGGGAGAGCATGGACCTCCACTCACAAATATGGGCTTGAAACAAGAAACCGGAATATGTTCAAGGACACTACCTCAGGCGCTGTGGCTGCTGCGGCTCTCACATCTTGGACCTCTAGAAGCACGTCTGCTCTCTTCTGCGTGTGGTCGGTGGCAGAATCGGCATTGGTCACCCTCCGAGCAAGTGCCACGCATGAACTTTCTGCAAGCGTTGGTGCACCGCGCTCCGCCCTTGCAATGGCGGGAGCCCTTGGATGGAAGTTCGCCCAGGTCCAGCCCAGCAGGGGCTGACATGGACCTGATTCAGGACGTGTCCTCGCCATCCTGTGAGCTGCCCAAAACAGCGATGGCCTCAAAGCGATCCTGTCCAGCACTGCTCAAGTTGGGTGTGAACACATAGACCTCCTCGGTCTCTGCATGAGATGGGGACACGACCAGCTTGTACACCTGTTCAAGGCACTCCTCCACCGCAGGCTCTTGCTCAAGCTCTCTCGGCCCCAAAGAAGTACTGATGATATCGCCAACTTGAAGCTTGGAAGCTTGCTCCTGGATCCAAGATCCTGATCTCAGCACTCTCAATGGATGATCTGCCGTGAGCCTGTGCTCTGCACCCAAGCACAATGTGGCCATCTGCCTGTGAGCGCATCCCTGTGGGCGCACCTGAACTGAGACGGTGGTCGCAGGCCCCGCTGCAAGCAGGTTGCCTTCGGCAAGCGCAGCTGACTCTGCAGTCACGAGCAGCTGTGTGTTGCGCGGCAGGCAGTCGCGACCCCCATGCTGATGATCGGCGCAACCTACATCAAGGACCTCCAAAGGCAGACCAATTTTCTTTTCATCAGGCAAGGTTCTCTGGGAGCTCCAGCCAGCCGCGTCAAATTCACGCAGTGCTTGGCGCAAGTCGTCAAACGCATCACGCAAGCCGTCATACACCGAACAGAGCTGGTCGATTTGCTGGCGCATAGCATCTGCCTCCTTTTCATCCGGGAACATGATCTGAGCATCTTCTGCTTTTTCGGAGATCTCCTCTGCGGCATCCACAACCATGTCCAAACACTTGATCAACATCTCGTTCTTGGCCTGAATGTTCTGAAGCTGCTGCGCAGCCTCCTGAAGCCTTCGCTTCATGTTTGCAAACCACTCCAGGGACTGCTGGTGCTTCTTAATCTCTGCATCAAATAAGCGCCTGAGCAGAATCTTCACCAGGTCACGACCTGCATACCCCAGAAGGCCGAGTGCCAGCAGCAGGGATGCCGGAACGAGCAGGGGTGTTGCGAAGCTCGCGACAGCTGACAGCATAGAAGCAATCGAGCTTTGAACTGCGGACACTGCACCTGCAGCATTTGCTGCCTGGGCTGCAGCTGCGGCGGATGCTGCAGCAGCGGAGGAAGCTGTGTTTGCCGCTGCCATTGCTGCTGCAGTGGCAGCGTTCGCTGTCGCAGCTGTTGAGGCAGCGTGGGCGGCTGCTTGAGCTGCCGCTGTTGCTGCCGCGGCCGCTGCACCCTTTGATGCAATAGCAAACCAAAGCAGCGTTGCCCCAGCAGTCGCTGCCGCCGCAATCCCAATCACTGGTACTGCAATGGCCGCGGCAGTGGCACCTGCCGCCGCAACACCACTTGAAGCTGCTGCAGCTGACGAACCTGAGGTCGCAGCTGCACTGGCCGCGGCAGCCTCTGTGGCGGCTGCAGCCGCGGTTGTCTTGGCGGCTGCTGCTGTTGCAGCAGCTTTGGTCGCTGCTGCCCTTGCAGCACTGGCAGTTGCTGCCATGAAATCTGCTGATGCCTTTGCAGCTGCCAGGACCTTTTGCCCTGTTGCAAGCGTGGCTGCTTTTGTGAGCAGGATTTGCTTGACCACACACATGGTACCTGCAGCTCCTGTAAACATCACCACGCCAGCAGTCACCAGAAGGCAGTTAATGCCTGCAAGAAGTTTCCACCAGGATTCACGCCTTCTTTCAGTGCAGGCTATCAGCTCAGTTGATCTCGACTCTCTTTCTTGACATAATTCCACAATTTCATGCAGCCTTTGTAGCATCCTATGCAAGCTTGGTGCCACAGCCGCATACTTGTCTCTGAATCGCGCCGCTCTCGTGGCGATGCGCTTTGCTCGATCTTGCATGGCCTGGAAATCTCCGCGTTCCAGATCGTGTGTCAATGCTTTGACGTCATCACGCACCCCTTCAGCGGCCCTCTCCAGAGCTCGAATAGACGAGGGGTGGATATCCTTCACAAAACTGCAGAGAGCACTTGCATCGTCAGAGCTCAGTGATTCTTCTACCTGATTCACGATGTTTTTCACTGTCTTGATTTGCTCGACGACGTTGTTGAACGAGTGCGTCAGCTCCTGCTTTAGCGACTGGCTGATGACGTTCCGCACCCACTGTGGCCGATTCTGCAGAATCTCACGCAAGCGGAGCCATTCGGATGTGGGCTCTAGCATGGCATCAAGCTGCTGCAGCGGGCTGGCTGGGTTGGCTGGATTGCCTGGGAGCGCATGCTCGGCAAGCGCAAGCTCGGCTGGCAAGGCAAGCTCGGCCGGCAAGTCCATGTCCAGGAAATCTGCAGCTTTCTGGGAGACGGTCTCTTGCTGCTCACTAGGAGCTTGAGACAAGCAGTCCACAAGAAGCTAGTGCTGTCCATGACCAAGAAACTCTAGTGCACCACACCGTACAACGAGTGCTAGCCTAACATGGATGCTGCAGCATGTACAGCCCCCATGGCAGAGATGACCTGATCCACGATCTAACGAAGAATCAATGGACAAGGCAGAGCCGACCAGGGCAGCTACGGTTTTGCATCGCCGGGCCTTGCAAAATACGTAGGCAACTGGCCAAAACAGTGACAACGCTGGAGTAGCCACGCTAGCGAGAATAGCTAAGTAGGATGTTAGTAGTAATTAGCGAGAGTGCATTGCATGCATTTTGAATAACAACGACCACCAAAGCAGTAGCAATAAGGTCTGAGAGAGCAGGGCAGGTCAAGCTGTAGCTGCAACGGCTGGCACTCACAAGGAGCGCAAAGCATCTACCGGAACCTGCCGTTTCCCTCCAAGGCCATCTGCAATTCAAAGGACGTGTCATTAAGCTACGCCTTTCTACACATAACAAAGGCAGACAATGAAACGAAACAACAGCCATGAAAAGGGAAGCTTGGACACACAAGGGCGAAGCCCCCTGACTTGCTGCCAGACACAGGATCAAGCGAGCATGCAATGAAACTCACCGTCTACAGGCTTGGGAGGCTTGGGTTTTGGGGACCCTCCCAGGATGGCAGGAGTGTTCTGGAGACCTGCTACGACAGTATAGTTAAGCGACTGACCTGGCCCTTGCAACTCTTCACTACTCTGTTAGTGCATGCAGGACATATTACGGACGTGGGCTACGGAGGCTGCATCTTTTCATAAGACCAGTCGGCAGACCGAGGATCCCTGCTTTGGGAGTAGAAGCCACGAAAAAGAAAGATTTGACAACCTGCCACTTGTGGATATGCAGAAGCTACAGTTCCACGCATATCGAACCTCTATAGAAACTATGGGGCATGTGATGAATCTCTTGCCTACCTGCTATTTACTTTAGGAATTCATTCCCTGCTCTCCGCGTCTGCCTGTGGCTGCGCAGCCAGCATCAGCTTTCGGACGGCGCTCCTGGACAGCCACTTACATCACGCGGGTTGTGTTCTGGATCACGGCTACCTTACAAGCCCAAGTGACATCGTCTACACGGATAAGCTTACAGAAAACATAAACATGGGGGGGTCTTTCTTACTTGAAGATTGTCTTGGGCTCGCTGTAAGGTCTGTCTTGTCTGCCTTGAAGCAGACCGCCAAGGCTCCAGGAAGTACACAGGGACCTCTAGTACTGGAAAACCCCCATGTGGATCCTACACCTCAAACCCTTCATTGACGCTCAACCAAAATAGGTGGCCCCAAACAATCTAGCGATGAATGGCTTTGTAGGGGTTCCCATCCAGCCGAATGTGAGAATGGTTCTGAGACCCCTCGACAATAGTGACTTTCCTTGGCAAGCTTCAGACCTGTGCTTTCTGCTTGGAGCTCAGGGCTTTCGCGCTTCGCAAAAGCCCAACATCTCCGTTAAGCCTTAGATTGCCGTTGAGTGCATACAATATACAACGTGCATGTTTCCTATTTTTACTCAAATTTCTATTCATATCCTTTTTGTGCCCAACCGTAGAGGATGCGTAGGGATTGCCAAGAAGATGATGGGGTCCAGGGATGATGAGTGGTTAGAGGGCAGACTGGAGGAGGCAGTCACTTTAGGCGGAATCCGCTACAGTCTGTGGAATTAGGAACCCTCATCCGAAACCCTTCCCAAACCTTGAACCCTAAACTCTGAGAGCCGAGCCCCTCAAAAAAACACGCCTTGCACAGGGTCCCAGGACATCCTCCCATGACTGACTCAGGGAGACCTCCACATATGGTACTTTCCCAAAAATGAATAGGGGAACCCCAACATAGACCCCAAAATACTATAGTCCTTATTATGGGGACCCCCAAAAAGGTACCCATAATTTTGGGAGGCCTCCATATCAGCCGAAAGAAGACAGAGGCGCTGAAGCCGTAGCTTCGTCGCACCTCAGCAAGTAGTGCAAGAGCTAGTGGAGGCTTTGGGGATTTTTTGTTTGCCCTAGGTTTAGGGTTTCAGGTTGAGGGTTTACGGTTTAGCACTGTAACCCTCACATGATGCTTTCACACTCCACTGACCTCCCAGTATAGACCCGAATCAATATTGTTTATAACTTGGCAAATTTGATCCACCTCACCCGACCCTTAGATGGTGGTTGATACGGAAAATGTTTATGGTCTAGGATTTGGAGCTAAAGTGGTTAACGGTATAAGGTTCAGGTGGGATTTAGGGTTCCAGAGACCTTATCATTTGGGCACCAAAGAGGAATACGTACTTTTCCTGTATACTCCCTGACTGAGTTTTTCAGCCGTGACACCTGGATATTCATAATCCCTCAATCCCTAGACGAGGGTAGGTTGAGCGCCCTATACAGCTCATTTTTCATGGCTTTACAGAGGTTATATGGGGATTGAAGGTCATACATGGAAAAGCCATTTTCCAACCTACCCCTCTAAACCTTGAATCGCGCATCTGCAGACCTGCTCAGTGGCGAGGCCCAAAGTGGGGGGAATTCATCTGAGGACGAATACTATTCATATTACTATTGCACATTAATGCAAATATCACGGTTACTTTTACTATATTACTAGTACTATGTATTGCAATAGCAACCCTACTGAGGGGACCGTACTTCCAGGAATTGAGGACAATCCCCACGTCTTTTTGTTACCTCTTCTTCTCTGGCTGTACATTCACACTGCTTGCACTGCCCAAGCTGCGTATAGCCTCTAAAAAATTGCCGGACCCTGAAAAGCCGCAAAAACTTGACCTTCGGGAGGGTACTCATGCAAAACCGGTCCTAGGTTCACCCTGGTCCCCAAAACACCCAAAACCGAAAGACAAAAACGCACTTACAGCACAGCCGCCTCTCTGTGAGAGCTCGCTCGCAAAGTGTGTTGGAGTACCTAGGGGGTTCAGAGCTTGGGGTTGGCGGTAATGTGTTCATTGTTGAATGCAGAGGCCTAAATAAGATTGGAGTTTGGGGGGATGCGCTTTCCTACAATGACGTTAGGGTGAAAGCAGTGTAATTCTGGTAACTACTGAGGCTTCTTTATTAAGACCCTTAAAAACACCAGAAGATTCGAGGTTGCATTTGATTTTGCACCTTCTGTCCCACCGTATTCTTCATGATTCGTCGTTGCCCTAAAGCCGTGATGGCTTTCTTCTGGTGGTGGGTTATCCGGGGTTTACAGCTCTGCATGCTGAGTCCTAGCTGCAGGGTTCTGTGGCCCAACAAAAACTAACCTTTGCGCAATGGAGGGACTATACAGAGAGTTGTCAATATGTTGGTCCTTCTTG
Source organism: Symbiodinium pilosum (assembly GCA_905231905.1). Lineage (NCBI taxonomy): Eukaryota > Dinophyceae > Suessiales > Symbiodiniaceae > Symbiodinium > Symbiodinium pilosum. Next base: position 15,003 of record CAJNIZ010003447.1, on the reverse strand, counting down.
GGCCACAGCAGCGATACAATGCGGCGCTAAAAATTATGTGTACCCGAAAAAATGTCAGAAGTTTGACAAGTCGCCATATACAGCCCCAGCAGTATGAAGTTATCTTAACCCTGCACCCTAAACCCGGCTACCAGGTGGTTGGGAACTATATCGTATTGTATAGTATAAGATCATACTGTACAGTCATATATTTGATTATATAATCCCTGGACCTGGAATTGCGCCTCCTGTGGAAAGCAGCTGACTTTCTTGTGATGGGAGGCTAAGCCCCGAAAGCAAGCCTATGCAACACATCATAGGATGCACAATTGGGCGCCTTAGCTCAAAAAATACAGCTCCAAGGTACCTTCCATTTTTGGAGACCGCCACAATAAGGATCAATATGGGCTATAGTCTAAACTCTTAGTATCCCCCTTGGCAACCCCATAATACCCCCCCCATTATATAGTCCCCTATATAACCCCCTGTAAGGAGTTTAGACTATAGCTCATATCTCCTATAAAACCCTATACATAGCAGCTTCCATCTAATTTTCCATGTTCTTTTCCCTTTGATTCTCCATTAGTGGGGCATAGGTACCCCCCTTATAGGGAGCTTAGACTCAACGAACCAGTTTTCCGGGCTCGGGCCTTGGAATTGCTTTGCTGTTGTTCTCGTTTATCAAAGTTGGGGACCCCTCTTGTAGTCCCAAGTGCTGCCATCCCCCCACAACACAACAGGTCCTCCGTTAGGGGGGGGTTCTGTGTTTGTATGAAGGAGTGCAGCCACTGCACTCTGTGGTCCGGAACATGCAGAACAAGGCCTCTGATCTAGGTAAGGGTGCAGCCACTGAGCTTTCCGCCGGGATCTCTAGGCCCGCGACGCTCGAAGACCTCTACCCTGAACCCAAATCGCTTCGTCTTCTCAACCCCCACCTGCGAACCCCATGACCCGCCAGCCCTCAACACGTATTCCTATGAGGAGGGATCGCACCATGCTTTTGCTTATTTGCAATGCTCTTACATTTGCTGCTGCTTACTTATAGAAAACCAATATTAAAGCCAGCAGGGCACTGGAGCTCACGGTGTGCCAGGTAACGATGGATCCAAAGCTCTCGATCTCTGGCAACCTGGGGCATCAGAGTACTCTCACGGGTGGCTACTCTAGAATGGAGGAATGACGAGAAAACGGAGGCTACTCGATGGTTTGGTGGTCTGGGTTTCGGTTTGGGGAAGAAAGGAATGAAATTGAAATAGCCTGACTACCTTAGTGATCCATGCCTCCACTTCCTAATTATAACCACCAGCAAGTGATTGACCATCATTCTGTTAAGCCCCAAGAAAACTGCGGAGGTCCAAATCTCAGGATGAAGTGCCGAGGCAACTAAATCCAAAATCCCAAGCCCCCGAACCCTGAAACCCGAAAACTGGAACCCTAAAACCACAAAGGGTCAAGCCCTGACAATCAAGAGCTCAACCATGGACTTAAGGAATGGATCCCTATAGTAGTCCCTATATTTATATAACTCATTGGAGTAGTTTCCATTTTCTTTTCCATTCCTTCATTCCCATTATGGGCCCCTTTTGGGTATAGATTATTTTACGGTACCTAGTACGGTAACGCCATGTTCTGCGAGGAAACCGAGCCTAGTGTAGAGAGCGCATTGCCGAACACTACCCGGTTTAGGCTTAGGGCTTAGGAAGGACTAATTACGAACTACATAGACTACTGTCCCTGAACAAAAAAATGCTGAACCCTAACTCCTTGAACCCAGATCCTAAATCCCTAAACCTCAAACTCTCTACCCTGCTATCTGGGGCGTCATGTTAGGTCACTGGAGGATATCTGACTTTTAGCCCAGTTGTCAGAACATGTGAATGATAGCGCATTCCCATCGCTCCTAAGTATACCTTGGAACCCCAGACACCTTGGCACTTAGCCCATGACACCCCTAGACCCTCATCCCCCCGAAGCCATTAAACCCTGAGGCCCTCAAACTTGCTGGTTGCTAGCAGGGCATGGACGAATGGATCCCTAGCGCAGCCCAGTTGCCAACATCTTTTCCATTCCCAAAGCCCTAGATCCCCTTGTCCATGCCCTCCTTCACACCTAACAACCCCAAAGCCGATCACTGAACCCTATATCCTAAACCCTCAACCCTAAATCCTAAACCCTCAACCCTAGACCCTAAATCCTAAACCCTAAACCCTCAACCCATCTCAACCCTAAACCCTAAACCCTAGCAAGAAAAGGAAAGTGCAGCTCTGCCGCTCCGCGGAGTTGAGACACCAAAGAGCCCACAACCGAGCAGCCCTGACCGAGGCACAGGGCTTCGGGGAGCTGACAGGATTTAGGCCTTCAAATGTAGGGTTTGGATATAGGGCTTCAGGGGGCTTAAAGGGATTTAGGGGCTTAGGGTTGACGGTTTAGGGGTTTAGGGTTCAGGGCTTCGGGAGTAACGGGATTTAAGAGCATTTGGCAGTGGGGCTTTATGAGTCCTGTGTTTGGGTAGGGGGGAGGGGGTTTAGGCGGTCAGACCTTGGCAGGTTCAGGGCTTTGGGGTTTTAGAGCTTCACGTCTTGGAATTGCAGGACTGAAATCTTCAGGGCTGTTTAAGCAAAGGCCCCTTTTAAGCCAGTCCTTGGACGTGAATGGAACAGAAAGGAAAAATTGAAATTTGTGCTTCTACATTACACTCCTTCGTGGGTCTGGATCCTTATAGCGTCAAACCTAAGTAAGAGGGGGTCCCTACCCTGAACCCTGAACCCTAAACCCTGACCTAAAACCCTAAACCCTAAACCCCGTGGGTCTGGATCCCTGGGGCCCTACACAATCGCTGAGTGGAGGTTGAGGGGTTGATCCGACCACAAACGCAGACTTGCGCGGCACGACACATCAATATTTCCTACATAATTTAATGGGCTTAAGGTTTAGGGGTTAGGGTACATTTCCTACAGTTTCAGGATTCACCACAAAAGTTAAGTCTTTAGTCACGAAATCTCTCCTAGGCTATAACATAACATCCAGCCTCTTCTAGTCACTGGGGTTAGGGTTTGGGGTTTGATATTGATTTCACTGGTGTTTGGTAACATACTTACTTGCCCAGGTCACCTCTGCACGACAACACATTTATCATAATGGTAAAGCAACATTCTACGAATTGTATCCTAGTTTGCCATGAATGGCACGGATTTGTGCGGTGGAGAAGGAGAACTTCATAACTCTTGCCGGAAACCTCCTGGAACGACAAGGTGAGCGGTGTGGTTTGACGGTTGAACAGGTCAAGTTAAGCCGAGCTCCTGATTAGCAAATTATACGCAAACCCACCAGATGGCATCTTTCCAAAGGAAACCGAGGTCCGTCGTGAAGCTTGTCTTTGTTTACTGGGGTTGGTAGGGAATAAGGGAATACATTATAAGCCAGGAGGTTTATATAATCCAAGTAAGGGCCGATTCTGCAGTCTGGAGTACTTGTACAAAGTAAAGTGACTGAACTCTATCCATTAGGTAATGTAGCATCCCGAGCACTTAGTTGCAGCACGTTATCATCTTGTTGGTCTGTTTACCACCGTATCTGAAAGAGCGACACCCGAAAACCCTAAGACCCTAAACCCTGTGCAATTATTCAGGCCCTTGAAGTAGCTGCGCAGGGCCTCTTGGCAAAGTCTGTTGGCTTCGTCGATGCGCTGCACAATCATCTGAGACCTTGACTGAAAGTCTCTTTAGGGTTTAGAGTTTAGGGTCAGGGTTCAGGGAACTTCCAAACGAGAAAACCTGCTCTTTCACCAGGCTGCCGGCATAAAATCCGCGGTCATGTAGGCCCTTTCCAGCCCCTTGCTCCAGAAGGCTCACCATTTCAGGACCATCCATGTCTACATGCACATGGTAGCTCTCCTTAATGAAGACCCCAATCTAGAGCCCAAAATGCTAACGTCCTTAGTATGGGGACCTCAAAGGTATCCCTCCATAATTTTGGGGAACAGCCACACGTCTGGCCTTCACTGCCCCAATTAGGACAAACCCCCAAGAAGGACCTAAACCCTAAACCCTAAACCTACAACAGGGACCCCACGAGGGTTCTTAGAGGCTTGGGAGCCCCTAGAAATTTCTGTTCTTGGTCGCTTATCTACAAACACTTTGACTTGCCTGTTTAGGGTTTAGAGTTTAGGGGCTAAGTTTTAGGATTTAGGGTTGAAGCTTGAGCGTTAATTAAGAGTTCAGGGCTTGGGGTTCAAGATTTGGGGTTTAGAGATTAGGGTTTGGGGTCGTCAGAGGTAGGGTTAGGAACCCCTTAAATGGACTCGAAATACTACTATCCAAACGAATATCGAAATTATGGCTACCCGTGAACCTTTCAGTGACACTTAGGTTATGAAAACAACGTATATAATCCAAGCTTCCATTTCAATTTCAACTCTTGCTCCAGTTAAGGATTCTTCATCATTATACTTCCCCAGAAACCCAAACCCTCAACCCTGAATCCCTGAGCCCTAAACCACGATCCCTCAAACGCTGACACCCCTCAACCCCAAACCCATGAGCTGAAAACTATATGGTCTGTATATGGTCCCCATATGAGCCTATGTAACCCCTAGACTGGGTTGGCCCCTAAGGCCCTTTGAAAAAACTTAGTATATAGGGCCCCTTATTAAAGCCATCAGGGAAAATATGAAGTATTTCAGGGGCCTACCCAGTAGATAGTCCCTACCGACTGAGCCTGGGGCATTACCACCAAGCTGACAATGGCATTCGCCGTTGCTGCTGCCGCCTCGCAGGAGCTGGAACCGCTGAGGCTTGGGGTTTAGGGTTAAGGGGATTCCATAGAGAGTGGGCCCCGACATAGGCCCCAAAAGTAATTTCGTCCTTGTTATCAAGCTTCCCAAGTTCGAGCCTCTAATTTTTGGAAACCCTTTGCTTGTGCTTTTGTATCCCTACAATACCCCTTTCATATCCCACGTATCCAGTTTTATCTATATGCCAAAATATCCTTGCTTATTCCTGAAGATGCCTATATCAGGCGCTTCAGGCTTTCAGATTCTCAGGCTCAGGGCTCCAGGATCTCTAGAACCCATCACTTGCGCCACTCCTCAGCCCCAAACCCGATCTTTCTATACCGGTGGCCGCACAAACCTCCAACACCCAGCTAGGAATGACCCGCACCAGCGCTGTGGAAACCAGCATCAAGTCAAAGGATCTGGGCACTGCAAAGCGTTGCTGGCCAAACCCCAAGGGCTCAACCCTAAGCTTAGGCTCTAACGGTTTGAGGGCTCAAGGAGTTAGGACGTAGCCACTAACCCTGAAAACCCTGCAATACGTCGGGTGGTCCAAAGAACGGAGGGGCCCGATCTTGCTACCCTCAGGATAAACACCCTGCCTCAAAACGAACACGAAATCAACATAGATCCCTTTCAAGGGCACGTTAGGCACCTCTTGCTTTGAGATCCATGCAAATCATACGGCCCTGTCAATCTTTCCATATACACAATCATTGACTTGACACTTAATGCCTCATACATCCCTACGTAATCCCTGTGGTTATCCTGCATGATCCGTAGCAAGCACTGCGTGCTCCTGCTAATCCCAGGTAGCTTCACAAAACCCTAGTCCCCTAAACCCAAGCCCTACCACCCCCCCCAAACCCCCAAATGCAACATCTCAAACTCCCTAAGCCCTAACCCCTACGCCCTGAACCCTAAATCCTGAACCACTAAACCCCCAAAACCCTACAACCTTAAAAACCATAAACCCCTAAACCCTCAATCCTTAAACCCTAAATCCCCTAACACCTACAGCCCCTATAATCCCTAAAAAAACCAAGGTCGCCTCGATATTGGCGCCATATGGGGCATCCGGAGGGTCTGCCTTTGCCAGGCTATCAAAATTCAAGGGCTTAGGGTTTAGGGTATAGGGCTCTAGGGTTTAGGGTTCAGGGGTTTAGGGGTTCAGGGTTTTAGGGCCATAGACGAAACTCCTTAAAAGGGGGTTATATAGGGTTGTAGGGTGAAGGGTTTGTAGGGTCTAGTCTTGGCTTTAGGATAGGGCAACCTAAAATCGTGAATCCAACAAACAACCTTGACCCTGCATATCCGTATAACCCCTTTCAGGGGACCCTAGATATGGTATATGCTTTTGGATCCCTGTACCATCTGTTCACAGCTTGCCGAACCCCAGACTGCCATGTTGCAAGTCCATATCTAGGGTGTCTTGCCAATGACGGATTAAGGGCTTTTGAAGGAACACATGGAAAAGAAAATGGAGAATGAAATGGAAATCGGGCTTACATAGGGGTTATAAAAAAAGGAGTATGGGATGTAGGAGCTAAAAAATGACAACATCAATTTTCCTACACCAGACCTATACAAGGAACTAGGACCATCAATCTTCCTATAACAGGATTATGAGAAACCAAGAATCTGAGGTGCACCTACCCAGCTACCAAAAAAAAACACAGAACTGGACGCCCGGAATCCCATATATACATATATATATATATGTATACATCACGATGAATCTCTGCATATCTGATATCCATATAAAACCCATAAAGTGCCTCAGAAGACATGGCGGGATCGGAGAGCACCGGCGGCCTCGCAAAAACGTTGGCTTCCTTTACAAGGGATAAAGGGGTTAGTGAGGGGTGGGTTTAAGGCTTAGGGCTATCAGACAATGGAGAATCACATGGAAAAGAAACATGAAGCATGAAATTGGAACTGGGATTACTGGGTTGCTGTTAAGGAACTTAACTTAAGTTACTATAGTGGGGAAACCCTATTATTTACTATATATACCCATTATGGTAACTAAATCTAAACTCCTTAACAGCAACCCAGATTAGGTAGTGGTTGTTTTTGGGTTTTCAGGGTTTCAGGTGGAGGGTTGATAGGGGCTGGGGGTACAGGGTTCGGGTTTAGGGTTTATGGGGCTTTATGGGGTTCAGGGGCTGACAGTTGAAGTTCTGCGCTTAGGGCTTAGGTTACTACTTGGGGAAACCCTCAAAAGGACAATCATAGGGAGAAGAATGGAAAATCAAACGAGCCATCGCCTTCCTAGTGCCTGTTTAGGGTTTAGGGCTTAGAAGTGAGATGACAGTATGTTCTTCTTACAAATACGTAAGAAAAGCATGTGGTCTTACTCAATCACAGCAACTTTAATGTCAAGGCCCGACACGAGGCTTAAAGTAACGGCTACTGGAAACTAATTGCGCGGCGAAGATGAACTGAATTCATGTTTTGGAGGAAGCATTAGCCCAACAATGGAGAACCAAATGGAAAGGAAAATGAAAACGAAATGGAAAAATAGCCATATGAGGATTTAAGACCAGTTTGTAAAGGACCGTACAGCACCATTTCCAGGAAACAACCTATTGGCAGTCGCGCATACTTCACAAGCATTACTTTGGGCGTCGATGCGTCTAGCGTCGGTCGCCAGGGGAGTGTTTAATCGCTGGGATCCGATTAGTTTTGGGACTTCGGTCTGCGGAACTGTCTTGAAGGAGCTAAAAGCTTCTCAGACCAACTAGTCCAAGGTTCACGCCTTTGTTTCGCTGTCACGACAATGCCTTGGGTTTTGGGAACACCTAGTCAATTCACTGAGGCCAAGACAGGTTGCAATGGAGTTCAGAACACGGAACAATTTGGGGCAACAGTCCATCTAGCATGTCTGCTCTGTGAACCCTGGTTGCATTCCCGAACAACTTGTGCCAGTTATGATTATCATTAATCATTACAAGTAGCTTTCATTACATGCTATTAGCAACCAGATGCCAACATGCGTCCACGGGCTTCATAATTGGTAGTTATGCGCTATAGCATTCACCCTACCCCCTTGACCCCCGAATCCAGTTCCTTGTCTACTACCAGCAGGAAAATAACCATATTTATAACCATATTACAGCGCTGACAACCTTGGTCGAAACTACCCCGAACAGCCCTTGTTGCCAACTCATCGACCCAAATCCCAAACCAATCCGGCTGCAAAGATTCGAGAGCCAGGCAGGATTTGGCCCAGGTCATTCACATCGCGCTCCTGCTTGGGAACAGCAACGTAGAATCTTGAATATTCAGACTAAAATCTTGGAACAAAGAATATATTTGCCGAAAGACGACAACTTCTTGGCATGTTGACCTTTCAGAAAGGTGCTGGCAAAGGCTTGCGAATGCTGATGGTTGAACAGCAACAACATGAACGGCCACATCACAAGCAAATGCCAACAGCATGTTAGCACGAAGAGAAGACTATGAAGGTGATAAAAACAAACATGATAATAATAAAGGCCATGCCATAAAATGGATGTGCAATTAGCATAGATATCCAAAACATCTCAATATTAACGCTGGACATGTTCGCGGATGCTGTGTTGTTGGGGAAGTTGGGCTGGGTGGTGATGATTCACGCGCTGGACGCAGGTGGTTATGAATATTTGGGCTTTTAATGATTCAGCGCTGAGAAACGCAACAACGCCCATCACCCGGGGCACGGAACTTGCGCGGGGTTAGTCGGGTATAAGGGAATATCTCATACAGGCATCATATAGAGATTATATTTCCTTATTCCCTACCAACCACCAGTAAGCGAAGGAGTATGGGGGAAAAGGGCTCTGACGCAGCAGTTAGCTGCCTCTGATCGCTCCACTCGCGCATGATGGCTGGGTATCGGCCTAAGCTTGGGCGGAAGGTTTCAGTCTCAAAGCTTATTGGGGGTTAGTGGGAATAATGGAACATATCTTATATACAGCCGCTGCATGCTATGTTGCCTCATTCCCTACTGACCCCCAGCAAGAATGGGGTCTAAGGAGTCGAAAGCCAAGGGTTGCAAGGGTTGCGGCGACGGTGTAGGGTTTAGACTTTAGGGTTGAGGGTTTGGCGTGAAGCTGTCAGGCATACGTATGATGACTAGATTCAGAAAACTCGAAGCAAACAGAACCGCTTGCATCATCTTATCAAGTCGATAACTGTCATATGAAAATTCTACACATCGACAACAGGAACCATCGCAGAAACTCTAAACAAAAAATACATTTGAACATATTACTACGCAGAACTAGCAACAGCAAAGATCAGCATCAATGGCCGCCGCTATGGTTCATTCAGAAGACTTCTTGGGGACCTCTCGGCTTGAAACCTCCAGGCTGCTGGGCTGAAATATCATGAAGACGAATTGCTTTACAGCAAAAAGTCTTTCAATCCATCACGCAATGACGCACACCTTGCTTCATATTTGGCTACTCAGGCTCCAAGCGCCTTACAATCCCAACCCTAAATCCAAAACCTTAAACCCCTAACCCCCTAAACCTTAAGCCCTAACCCTCAGCCCTAAACCCCGGACCCTTAACCCCCTAAACCCCTAAACCCTAAACCCTTGAATCTCCATGCGCCACTCTTCAACTTGGGGCTGGGCTGGTTGTTCGACATGCACAGAGGCTATGATATTAAAATCCACAACTTTGGGAATTTAGGGTGTAGGGTTTGGGGTTTAGGGTTTAGGGCGTAGGGTTTAGGGGTAGATGACATGCTTGGCAGGCACGCGCGCTTTTCCAAAGAAGCATCAGCAGTATTTGAGGCGGACAAGCAAGCCCTGCACATGAACATCCACTGTTCAATTTAATGTAGACCCAGGATTAATAAACATCCTCTTTTTAAGGGCCTTAATATGAGGATCCCTACTTGAATCCCTATTAAGGGCAGTGGGGGTTATTAATCAGGGGTCTACATTAAGGCTCCTACGCTTTAGTTGGCCTCCCCGGTAGTAAAACTCCTTTCCAGAGAAGTCTGGAACCCCGGCATTCAAATGGTAGAAACTACGTTTGCCAGGGACACCTCTCGTAGTGAATCGCAAGACATCGCATTGGAAGTCAAAATTCCCTTCGTTTCAAGAACCTGAAATGTGCTTGTCTTGTCTTCATTATGGGCTTCAATTGCCTTACAAGACATCCAAAGGCTAAAATTAGGGGAATCTCGCGTGCTTGTCCTAGCCTGAAGAAAGCCGGGCGACAAATAGGTACCTCCTTTTGTCTGATTTTGTTGCCGCTATCTAGTATTACTTGCGCACAACAACCCATAAAAACCTGATCAGAACTGATTAGTCCAAACATTTACACAGTTTTAACAAGAAGAACCGCGTGGAAGTCGAATCAGCCCTTGCAAGCTTTTTGCAATCAAAACCTACCAAGACCCTGCAAGGTAGTACCCTTTTTGTACAAAACCATACCAAACCCAAAACGAAACTACATTGGAGGGTCTAGGCAACCCTCCATGGCAGAACCACCGCGCAGTTTTGCTACCAGGAAACTTCTGGGCTTGCGATTAGAAAGTAGCGTAGGTTACCGTCAAAATCTTACAGCCTGGGTGGCAGTAGCGGCTTGCGTGGAAACATGCGCTAAGCAACAGTCAGAATTAGGTTTTGGGCAGCACCACAAACGAAGGCTTGCGATTAGAAGCCGCATCGCAGTTGCCCAACACGACACACAGCAACAGGAGCATTGTTGATAATCGAAGAAATCATCCACCAACGCTTAACAGACGCAGTCAAGGTCTAGGGTTTAGGGCTTAGCCTTCAGAATGTTGTCCAAAGAAAGACCGGGCATTTGGGTTGACGGTTTCTAGCTTTGTCAGAAAATCCATGGTGCAGCAGCTCCGCTCAGAGTCCAGAGTCTGCACATTGAGGTCCGCAAACACATTCCCTGCTCATCTGCACTTCATTGACAGGCTCCGGGCCAAGCTTGGTGTCTTGTTTGGAGTCTCAACACATTCCCAAGTGCCCGCGGAGTGTATTCGACCCCCACCCATCGGCCGCAGCTGTCAACCTCGAGGAGGTGAAAACACCAATCTCTTCATCGCCACGTTGGTGAAGGTGGACTTGCGCCGGAGTCGACCGTGTCAGGAAAGCCAAACAATGGTGCAGCAGAGGTTGGCAATAAAACTGATGCAAGTGCACCCTCCAAATATGAGCGACGCGCTGTGAAGCGCCTGCTTGCGCCGGCCCCACTTCATCTCGAGCAGGCACATGCTTTGAACCACCTGCGCTGGAGCGACCACACGTGGCACCTCGCCTGGCGGCTGCAAGTCCTCAGGTTTTGGCTTGTCCGGCTTACTCTGCTCTGGAGTGACCACACGCTGCACTTTGCACGGGGGCTGCAAGTCCTCAGGTCTGCCACGACAAACCCCCACATTAGGAGACGCCTCCAAGCTTGGCGTCGGCACAGCTCGATGACGCATAGAGGGCGGAGAGACCATGAGAAAGCAATCACGCAGCTGCACGCCAAGCCAAGTGACACCGTGCATCTCGACATGTGCACGCTCCCGGGGGAGCGACTCCCAAGTTGTACACTTAGCCTGTGGATCGAGCTGCCAGATGTCTCGAAGCTGCCGCTCCTCCAAGTCTGCTGTTTCCAGCGCTTGTTTCCACAAGCCACGTTTGTACACACCTGGCGCTGTAATATCTTCTCCTCCAGACAGCCAGCACACAGAAGACGCGTGATGAAGCAGGGCTTTGTGTGTCCTAAGCGCCACACCCGCGCCTGCGCTTGAGCATCCTGGGATGGGTTTCAAGATGGCTCCGTGAGGACCATGCGCGTCGCTGCAGTGAGGTTGAGGCCAGCTGAGCCGCAGCCTTTGCTGAGGAGCAAGCACTTGACGGCAGGGTTGCGGTTGAATGATTCCAAGTGCTCTCCGCCATCTCGTTGGGCACCAATACAAGACACGTTCTCAATGTTCTATTCCTTCAAGCGCTTTGCGAGTGCTCGTAGGACGTCTAGTCGGAAAGAGCTTATAATACATTTCCCCTCAGAGTTGCCAATCCACTTCCTCACATATCAGAACCTGACATACCAGCACTTATTTGGGTAATTAACTGGAGGGTTTCCGGAAATTGTTGGGGAACAATGGGGATTATACTCCAACCCTCCGACCCTTCCACCCTCCAACCCTCAACCCTCCAACCTTCCAACCTTCCAACTCCACCTCCAACCCTCCAACTCCAACCTTCCAACCTTCCAACCCTCCAACCCTCCAACCCTCCAACCCTCCAACCCTCCAACCTTCCAACCTTCAAACCTTCCAACCCTCCAACCCTCCGACGCCTCCGACCCTCCTACCCTCCAACCTGTTGAAGGTGGGTGTGGAAAGCCTCCAAAAAACCCGTCCATACTCACCGGCTCGAGAAGCGAACGCTCCTCTTCACGAAGACTATCAGTCTGGGCTAAAAGTTCAGGGCGTCGACGCAGCAACGGCGGTTGGCCCAGCGGCTTCATGTCCAGACGAGCGTGCCACTCATTCGGCACACGAGACAGCTTGCTTCCCCAACCATCCCCCAGCTTCTTCTTGAGTTCAAGGTCCTCCAACATCTCCTGCCAGTGTTGTTGCTCACTTTGCCGGCACCAGGCCACACTAGTGTCCACCGCCACCTGAGTGTGCTTCAAGGCGAAAGGTACATCCACAGTTCGTTTGCCAGGTTCCAAATTATTGATCAGGCGCCCACTTTTGCGCATCGTGAGGAGACCTTTGCAGTGCAATATCGGATGATTTCTAGCCGCTCTAAGGTGTAATTGCCATACCATGTTGGCGCCCACGCCTCTTGTTCCCCTTCGGCGCTGCAGCCGAGGACTGCGCTTGTTCCACAATCTCTTGCGGCAGAGCCTCCGCTTGCTCAATCTCATTGCCCACCAGATCAAAAACGGTGAGGATATCCACCGCCTGATCGAACTTGACATCTTCAAGATCTATTGGAAAACAAGCTTCTCTCTTCTGCAAGTCCAGGACCAGGAGTAGCTCGCCTGCCGCATAGATCCGGACGCGTTCCAGCTTTGCTCTGTTCCCCAACAGACATAGTCGGCACGCTGCTTTCTCAAAGCGCAGTGCGCTTTTCATAGCGACTCCGCCCAGGAAGGCAGCTCATCACTGCCAAGCTTCCACGCAGCTATGTCCATGACGCACCCCCGCTGAAGGCAAGCCCATGTGAATAACAATTATGGTGTCATCACTCGCGCCCTACGTACGTGCGCTCCCTGGAAACCGAAACTACGGTTACACAAGGTGCATTCTATCTTGCGCATTTCTGCTGCTGAAGCTGCGGCGCAACAATTCGAAGAGAAGCCTTGCCTGCAGAGCCACAATGCCCATTAGGCATGAACATGCAACGCAAGGCCAGGCAGACACAAACTATGCGCCCACATTCGGCGCATGGCAATAACATGCCAAACAAATTGGAATGTCGACAGCACTGTTTTGGCAAACCAGCAAACTGCAATCAGCTGCGGTCCTCACGCAGGAGCCTGGAAGATGGTCGAGCTCCACCGCTGGAGGGTTGGAGGGCTGGAGGGGTCAGGCGGAAGCGTTTTTTTTGCTAGGGTTGGCTGTAAAGGATTGTCCTATAGGCACGTCTGTAAGGATTTCCTATAGGCCGGCGGCTGAAAGGATTCCCTACAGCCACGCCGAGGAAAAAAAACAACACGTCCTGGGGCCCGGAGGCGTATTTTTTTCCTAGGCGCGGCTGAAAGGATTCCCCACAGCCACGCCAAGGAAAAAACGTCTGGGGGCCCGGAGGCGTATTTTTCTCCCCTAGGCGCGGCTGTAAAGGATTTGGCTAGCCACGGCTGGACGGATGAAGAGAATTCCGAGGACGCTCCACACGCCAGCGCTCCAACGCACCGACAACAACGAGAGGGTCGCCGCTTACGTTCAGAATTTCGACGAGGACGCTCCACGCGCCAGCATCACGACGTGCGGAAAACAACGAGAGCAACACAACTTACGCCCAGAATTTCAACGACGCTCCACGCGCCAGCGTCACGACGCGCGGAAAACAACGAGAGGGTCGCCACTTACGCCCGGAATTTCGAGGACGCTTCACGCGCCAGCGTCACGACGTGCCGGAAACAGCGAGAGGGTCGCCACTTACGGCTCCACGCGCCAGCATCACGACGCGTGGAAAACAACGAGAGGGTCGCCACTTACGCTCGGAATTTCGAGGACGCTCCACGCGCCAGCGTCACGACGCTGGCGCGACGCGCCGAAAACAACGAGAGGGTCACCACCTACGTGCAGAATTTCAAGGACGCTTCACATGCCAGCGTGACGCCACGCTGTGATCACTGACAATTCTTCACATGGTGAAACATGACGGCGCCTGACGAAAAACCGTTCAAATGATGAAAGCTGTTAAATAATCCTAGCACTCGTTTTATTTGGGGGGGGGGGCCGCCTTTTTCCCCCCCGCCAGAATAAGAAATGGAAGGCGCTGAATTAAAAGAATGTTTGGGACTCCTGGAATTCAATTAAAAAAAGAATGCGTTCCCGCGTCATCGGGGCTCTTGGATCTTTACCAATTAAAAAATGAATAGGAATGCATTGAATATCTCGATTTTCAGGATTGGTCCCCCAAAAATTTTCTTTAAATCTAGTCCCTTTTCCACATACGAAATTCCACCTAATTGAAAGTAGTCTTGGACGGTTAATTTTTACAATTTTTAAACAAATATGGTCCCTTTTATAAAGCTGGCGCTCGGATTATGATGAAAGGGGATCAGAAATGATGGAGACAAATGCCGACCAATGATGAATAACGGTGAATAATGATGAGCAATGATCAAAAACATGAAAATGATGAATCATGACGAAAGATCATGTGAATGATGAGAGAAAATAATGTGAATGATGAGAGAAGATATGTACTGAATGAACAATGGTGAAACTGCTTTCAAAACCAGAAATAATGGAAAACGATGATAAATCACGGAAAACGATGAGAAGTCATGGAAAATAACGGAAACGGATGAAAGATGATGGAATGTGGTGAGAAATCAATAAAGCTCATAAATACGATGAAACTGATGACTATTGATCGAAAATCATGAAATGGTCAAAGATCATGCATAGATGATGGAGCTGATGAAGTGATGAGAATCATCAAGCATGTTGCAAAACCAATACAGTGATACAACGTGAGGGTTAACGATGAAACTTATGAACATCATGAAAGCTAATGAGAAACCATGAAAAATGATGTAAAAACATGAGACATGAAGAGTCAC
>CAJNIZ010003446.1:0-18700 GCA_905231905.1 Symbiodinium pilosum | reverse complement strand
GGGGTTTGGGGTTTAGCGTTTAGCTTAGGGTTTAGGCTTAAATCCTAAAACTTAAAACCGTAAACCGTAACCCCACATAAACGTAAACGAACCCGAAATCCTGAAAGTTTAGCCCCGCAAAAACCTCCAAATACCCATGTAAATAGACTTTGTATTACTTTTGAGGGATAAAACGCTCCATTGTTATGGGCATGGGGGAGGCCTAGTTAGACTTCAACTAGCCCTGGGCACTGCATTCAGGGCTTAAACTGGAAAAGCAAGTGGAAGACAAAATTGAAACTGGGTTGCAGATGGCGACTTATGGGGACTGTAAAGTAGCCCAACGATTTCGACAAATAGAGGCTTCTCACAATCGGGCCTTGGAATATGTGTCCTGGGGATCATGCGGGTAGCTAGAGAGGACTTACTCTGGGCAATCTGATTCTCTGCAACAAAACATGACTAGCTGCCAGGTGGAAAGCCCAGAAACTTGCATTGACATGCGGGTGGGTGGTTTGAGGAGGGAACACTAACCTGGTCGCACACTGTAACATACATCTCAAACGACGATCTGCGAGGAACGTCTGTAGTGCCGAAACCCTACAGCAAGCCCTGAATCTTAAAGTTTAACCTCCAAACCTGACAATTTCTACATGAGTACTTGCCAAACTAGTATGGCACGGCTTTCATACGTTGGGTTCTGGCTACCTACCTTCACCTGGAATTTTAAGCAGATACTAAAACAAGTGCCTCTGTTGAGCGTGTAGCGAACTGGGCTACTTTTATTTCACGATCCTAAAACCCTAAACCCTAAANNCCACTTTATTTTCCATTATCCCAACATAACCCAAATACAACCGGAATCACGCGGGGATTTAGGGTTTGAACGTTGCAGGCTTGAAGCATGGGATGACATGGGGCTAGTGAGGTCTATATAGGGGGTGGGGGGTGCCTCTCTCTGTCAAGATTATAGCAGCACCCCGCATTGTCTGACCAAAGCGTTGCACTAAAAACCCTAAACCCTGAACCTCTCTTCCCACGCTGTGGGATTTCATTCGGTCACAGGACTTGGGCCCCCCTCCTCCCTCCTCCTTCCAGCGATTTGTTGAGCGCTGCTTGCATGAAGCCCACGGTTTGCGATTTGAACTTAAGGGACTTTCCCAGGTATCGTACTGTACTGGCTAGATCTTCTGATGAGGCTAGGAGTAGAGTGATTGGGTTGATACCACCATATCCACAGCCACACGCAGCTACGGTCCACTTTGTCTACTGTGCTACCCTCGAGATTGACACGACTGAAATCCTAGCAGCCCCCCTCGCCCTTCCCCGCCCCTCTAATAGTGAAGCTCCACCCCCTCTAATAGGACCCCCCAAAAAATTTAGTAGCATGATATTTCTGGGGGGTTCTTATTATTAGAAGGGCAGGTTGGCTGTTACTAGGGGGAAGTGATGATACAATGAGTTTCTAGGCACATGTCGCCGGATCCCCAGTGCGGAAACCCTAAACCTATTTTGTGGTCCGCAGGGTAGACTTCACATCTGAAGATTCACAAAAACAACAGACCACTAGACCCCTACGCCCTCAATCCCTAAACCTGAACCCAGGACCCGCGCCATTTCTCACAACGGGCGTGCTGAGAAAGAATAAGATAGAATTGAAGCTGCTAGCACACACCAAAAGGTCGTGTGGATGCTACGCAGCATAGTAGTTTTGTAAGGGCTCGAAAAAAGGGCTGCAAGCAAGCAAACGCAGCTGGGGCCTAGACTCAATCCTTCGCGACCCGCGACACTGACATTGACAGTTGCTAGACACAGGCCATGTGAACCAGGGCCGCTAACAGCCTATTCTCGGAACCCTGAGCTGGCATGTGGACAACGTCTGGAGGTGAGGTGCTGCTTGGAAGCGCAAGGCAAATATAACCCAGTTTCAATCATAGTAGTGGACTCAGGGGGCTTCTATGAGGATTTCTAGTACCGTTTGTATTGGGTTTGGGGGGGGACATCCCTTTTCAAAACCTAGGCCTAACAAACCCCGGAACCCCAAGGGTCCACGTAGCTACATAGTATATGCTTGGGCTAAGTATTTGCCAAACAATAGATACTGAAATCTACAGATCCTAAATCCTAAGCCCCAAGCCCTCAAGACTCAAGACCCTAAATACTAGAATCTAAGCCTCTTCCTTACAACTAGACCTGACCCTTCAGCCTAGACTGGACACCAGAAGCTCTCCAGCCTTAGAAGCTGTCTAGACTGTTTGACCCTGGTTCTTCTTGCCAACCGGCTCAGTCCGTCTTGCGGCGGAAAGAGCAGCCTTCCTTTGGGAGCTTAGGGCTTAGAGTTTGGGGTTACAGGCGTAATGAACGTTTGAAGTCTAGGATTTAGGCTGAGGAAAGCTCCTCGCTATACCAGGCCTTCTCCAGTACTCAGAATCATTGCCTTTCACTCCCCCCCCTCCAAAATACTGTACAAAGGCCATTAGCATGGTAAACCCTGAAACCATCAAACCTTGCAGATTCAGGGTCTAGAGTGGTATATACAAGGTTTTGATTTGGGAAGTTTATGGGAATGTGAAATTTATATGTTGACATTTCTGCTCTGAGAGCACCATCTGTGAATACGATTTAGGGACGGACTTGCTTTTCCGCCTTGGGAGGCTCATGGGGGATGAAATTTAGGGGAACTGGAGGGGAAATGAAGGGCTGGAAGGCTTGAGAGAGGGGCTTAAGATGGGACGTGTTCTTTCGCTTTGGTAAGGCTTACGAGTCGTGATCTAGATAGGCTTGAGCCGGCCAGGAGCTAATAGGTCACTCTAGATATACATATGCATACGCAATGCAGACCCTAACCCTGAAACTAAGTCTAGCACATCCGTTATTAACCGACTTACTCGGTGCCCTGGCCCTAGGCCCCTGCTCAACCAAGTACAAAGCTTGAAGCCGTTTTGGGAACCCCCGAACTCAGCACCAAACCCTAAACCCCAAGACTCCAAAAGCGAAAAAAGCCGCATATTATGTAGAAATTGGGCCAAACTTCCTTCAAATTTGAATCCTTGGAGTCCTAGGGCAAATCGTAACCCTAAACCCTAAAATCTGAGAACTACACCATAAACCCTGATGTAGACCCATGATTAATAAACCCCCTCCTTTTAGGGGCCTTAATATTAGTATCCTTACTACAATACTATAGGGAGGAGGACTATTAATCAAGGGCGTACAACAAACCCTAAACCCAACCCTGAACCCCAAACCCTGAACCCTGAGCCCTCCCAAACCCTTAAACTCAGCCCAGCACCGTAAGGCGTGCGAGGCCTCCCGTGGGCTGACACAGCATGACGTTGCAGTTGCCTCAGCAATGGTCCCAAAGGTTCGTTATCAGGGCGCAGGTTTTAGGGCTTTCAGGCTTCAGGGGTTCAGGTTTTAAGGTTTTTGGATTTCACGATGATTTGGTATGGAATGCAGCGGAACAATGTTGCAACTTCGGCAAGTATGTATATGCATGCTTCTACAGTACCCATATTTATGGTTCAGGGCTCTGGGTATGTGTAGCTTAGGGCCCATGGTTTCCTACTAGGTACGCTTGGTTTTAAGTACAAAGTTCTAGTAGCGAGATATTTGGCTCCTTTGGGGGTGTTGGAAGCATATAGGGACTACTAGCGACTAACACGCTACTACGTAGGATTTGGCAAGGACTAGAATAACGGGGAAAGGACTTCTGGCACCAAGACCCTAAACCTTTCCGCGTTTTCACCACAGAAGCCAATGTAGCTGCTAGATACTTCTCGATTCCCCGGCCACCCCCGCCCTGCACCCCACCAAGGTCCCCCTTGACTAGACCTATAGGGTTTAGGGCTGTATAGTTACCCAAGATTAGCCTAATTCAAGCTGAACATAATCGGGGTGGTATAGAATATAGGGTTGGTGGTAGGGGCAGCCGGCAGTTCCAGCCAAACCCCCACGCCGTCCAAGAAACAACGCTGCCTGAAACAGTATCCCTATCTGAGCCTCAAAAGCAGGGTTTGCTGGCTATGGGCCTCTGTCGGGTTTTGGGATTACGGCTTGCAAGGCTTAGTGCTCAGCCAACAGGAGCACTAATTGGAAATTTCGGACAACTTTCCAAACCGGGGTCTCGCTTCGATCCCTCCAGATACTATAGTTTCGTTTAGGGTTGAAGGTTGAGGGCTAAGAATCCCTGATTTTGCAGAAGGTAATGCCGGATTCTTCTATAACACTGCCAAAACGAAGTTTTTTTGGAATTGGGGGGGAGTCGGATAAACCTTGAACCGTAAGAAGCGCTGCATGCAATCGTGTATTTTGGTTAGGATTAGGGCCTAAGGGTCAGGCAGGAATTCGAGCTTAGGGTTGAGGGCCCATGGATCAGGATCTAGGTGTATGGGGTTATAGACTTGACTCAAGGTTCAGAGTCTTGGGGTGGACCATAGTGTTTAGGGCTTAGGGTCCTTCAATATCCTCTTGGCCAACATATAATCCCTCATGATAAATCCAGATTCTCTAGGTACTTCTTGAACATCTCCATGTAAGTACCTCTCCACAATTGGGCCTAATTTCTGTACCCGAAAGTGCAGTTGCTAGGCATGTACTAGAGACTAAAACCATGTGCTATGAACAATAGAACCGAACTACACCCGATAATGGAAGCTCGTACTGGCCAAAAATGAAATCTTTTGAATCGGATCTGCTGTGTCGCAGGCCTCTCACGAGCCTTATGCGCGTCGCGCCCTGTATATGAGTCCGCCAGTACGCGCATACGTTGCGCAGCTCACGGCGATTCTGGCCTGACGTCATCAGTTCCCAGCAATGGGCAGTCAGGTTGACAATAAGAATCTTCTCCCTCCTGGTCAGTGGGAAAGCCGCTGCCTTTCGTCTTGCCAGGAAGTCCCGGGTCAGGGAAAAGAGAAAGGCCATATCCAAGGTTGCAGCATCCTTGCCTAGCAGCTTCATCACTTTGGGGTTATTTAAATGGCCGAACTCTTGTCCTCTAAAGCTACTCTAATCATCTACTACTACTACTACTACTACTACTACTACTACTACCACCACTACCACTACCATACTATGCTAAAATACTACTATAATGTACTATAATACTACTATTCTATACTGTAATACTACTATACTACGTCCAAAAGAACTGAACTCACCTGGATCAACTTGCAAACCCGACTGCATCCTAGGGTTTAGGGTTTAGGGCGTCTCAGTGACGGGATGGTGCTGGAAGCAGCTAGGCGCGTACCCCAACCGGTATGAGCTTACCCCCGCTGGCGCTCCACCCTCGCCTTTGACCTTCACGGGTTCAGGGTTCTCTCGAACGCTGATCGCGCTCCCGTCTCCTTATTTGTTTTTTGCACCCGTCTATTTCGAGATTGGCCCTTGCCTTGAGGCGTTCAAGCCTTGAGCCAGTTGGACATGTCCAGACGCAAGGTTTGGGCTTGGGTCTGGCTCGTGGCCTCTACTTTTCTTCAAGTAGAGGGGTCTAGCTGGATGCCTCCATTCCTGAACCAGTGACCCTGTCAAGACCAGGCCGGTGCAAGGTTTGGCGCGAGGCCATTCTTCTGGTTTCGAAATGAAGCGTTGGTCAAGCCTTCAACCGCTTAAGCCTGTTTAGAGCAGGCGGGTGCAGGGTTTGGATTTGCGTCTGCCTCGAGGCCTGTAGTGGACCAACCCCCGAATCACTTAATGGCCTGTCCAGACCGGCGGGTACAAGGTTTGGGTCTGGGTCTGGCTCTAGGCCTCTATAGTTCTCTTCAGCCAGCCTGCGCATCCTTGTTTAAGGGTCAGGCCTGATCGTATATATGATATGGGGTTACCTTGTGGGTATAAGGTTTAAGCGGATAAAAAGCGGTTGTATAGGGATATATTACAAGGTTTAACGGGGTTCTATTGGGGTTTGAGGTTACTATTTTCTCCCCCTATAATAGGGTATGAGGTTCAAAGGTTGAGGGTTCAGAGTTTAGGGTTTGAAGGGGTTATATTGGGGTTTAGGTTACTATATTATCCCCCTGGATTGGAGAATCAAACGGAAAAGAACATGGAACATGAAATGGACGCTGGGGGAATATAGGGACTTAAAGTAAGATTAAGATTACATCGGGATTATCTTGGGGGTATATAGGAATAATGGAAAATAGGATGGAAACTACTACATTATATTAAGGTATAGATCATAAGTGTGGGGGTGACGATATTTCTGAAAACCAGTTATCTAAACAGAACAGACAGGAAATCTGCAGGGTTTAGGGCTTAGGGCTTTAGGGGTTGTAGGATTGCTGGGCGGGCTGGAGGCTTGGAAGGTTGGAGAACTCAGCAGAGGCTGCTGGAGGTTGGTAGCTTAGGCTTTCTCAGACCCCTGGGTAGAAGCTACTATCTGCGTATCAGGATCACAAGCTACATCAGAAAGTGCCCCCCCAAACCTACATCCTCAACTTTTCATAGTTTTCCTGAGAACGGCCCCAAATGCTGCGCCGCGGCCACAGAGGACCACCGTCTGAGCATGGCTAAAGACCTTGGCTGACAGGTCGCTCCATGGAGACTGCAGGGTTTAGGGTTGGTAGGGAGTACGGAAATATGTTATATGGGGTTCTATAAAACATGCTATAGAAGGCGTTATTAGTGGTTGAACCGCGTAACTGTATGTTCTCCTCTTCGAACCGCGCAACCACAAACTCCATTCAACATATTGTTCGAGCACTAGGCGTATATTTGAGGATTATAGGGACCCTCTTGAAGCCTTGAGGCTGATTCTTGGACAGGCCCATACCTAGATCGGGGTACGTGCAAGTTGTAAACTAGTGTTGGGATTTTTGTTTTTTGGCATGGGCATGGTATGTAGAGCAAAGATTCCTTAATCGAGTCTTCTAAAGTTCGAGGCGAGGGCCCCACACGGGCTCCCCTTCGGCTCCGAGTCTACAGAGGATAGCTACATTGGGTCGTAAAGTCTAACAAAAAACTCACCTACAGTGGGCTATTGCTCAAACAAGGTTAGGGTTGAAGTTAAGGGTTCAAGGCTGCGTAGCTCATAATGCTGGACACTGGTTTTCGGCTAAAGAGAATCAACTTAATGCGTTTGACAGAAGCCCTTTACCAAAGCAGGCTCGGCGTTACTGCCTGGGCCTCCCAAAGACCCTAAATATTTTTTTACCGGTTTCATCACGGACAAGTCGGGGGTTGCGGATGTTCGGGAAGTCTACGTGAGGATCATATCACATCTTGCTAGCCTGGCGGCAGTCGTAATTTGAAGGCAGCCAGGGCATTTCACGTCCATGAAGAAGCTATTCCTGAGATGCACAGCTGTTCTAGCCCAAGAGGTTCTACAGGGATTATACAGGGGGTATATAGAGATTTTGTAGGGTTCTACAGGGTTATATAGGTAGATCCTTGTGTCATGAAGGTGGAAGTTTGCGCTTCAACTGTCCACTGTATGTCCTCAATGCGAGAATCTTGTACCATGCCTCGCTAACTCCTCCTCTAAGGTGGGGATCTAGGATTCGGGGTTTTAAGGTTTAAGTTTTAGGGTTTGCCAGCCAGTGTAATAGCCAGGCTCACAAAAACCACGTGCTGTGCAGCTTTTGAGACATATTTGCCCGTGCACACTGAAACTCCACCCATGGCCTGGGGACACCAAAACTGGGGAGAGATGATACCTCAAAATGTCTCAAACTTGTGGGACGGAGCGGGTGTCCTGTATGTACTGCCAAACATCTAAAGTCAATCCTCAACCGCGCGTTGCTGAGCTAGTCGGGTCCGAAGCACGGGGACTGAATCATGCGCTTGAGCTTGTGCTTGGACTTCTCCTGCAATTTGTCAATTTACTTGGGGTACTTTAGGGACCTAAGTAATGTAGGGATAGGGGGGCCAAGAGTGGAGAATCAAATAGAACAGAAAATCAACAATTGGCTTACATAGGCGTTTATGGAGATAGGATGTACGAGTAGGGGCCAAAATATTTACCAATATCAGTTTGAGGTCTGTGTGAGGTATCCAATCGTATTTAACTGTCCAAGGAGTCTACGAAGATAATCTTAGTAATTCTCCAGGCGCAGTATTGTTACGGTGTTAAGGGCTAGGCGATGTGCCAGGTTCAGGGTTTAGGCCTTTTTCTTTTCGCTAAGGTTTACGGCTTAGGGAGAACCCTAAAAAGACTTCTCGTAATCTTTGCCGCGCGCGGTCAAGCATTCAAGAACCAAACCGGGACATTTCGCGAACCACAATACCCTGGATCGGATTACACGGGAATTTCCATAAATGGGGCTTGCCGCTGTAGACACCAATATAATGCAGGTCTTAGCATGGAAGCCCCCAACAAAGGAACCCCTGATTTTCGGAAACCCCCATATGTGGACGCTCAATCTCAAATGCCAGCTGTCGGCTTCAATTTAGAGGCCAGCTGTAAGATGTTGCTAGATCTCCCAAACAATTTCCGGAAATCATGTCAGTTTACTCCACTTTCTGGGTAAAAAGGGCATCATTTCAGGTCTTCCGGAGGTCTAGGTAGGGACTTGGCAATCACGTATGACCACGACCTCCAACTTCTAAACCTCAAAGGAGTACTCGGGGATGTCACTCAAGTCAGAAGCTCTGAGACACGATCTAGATAGAGCCCCGAGGCCTGAATTCTAAGACCCAAACCCCTTAATTTAATTGAACGACAGGTGCTCCCTGCAGCATGGCCGTTCTGCGGCTATACCCTCAGAAGCCCCATGGGTCTGGGTTTCATCACACAACCGTCCCGATATGGCAATAGCCCCTTTCTACAGTGGGTACCTAGACCTCCCCAATACCCATCAAAAAGGTTTTCCGAACAAAGTTCCAATGTCTGTTTGTCTCCCAGTGATCTTCTGCACCACTCATGTAACGTATCAAGTCTTACAGAAGTCGTTTTGGCAGCATCATTGGAGACGAGCCACCCGATAACGAATCACCTATATTTTAGACGGCTTCAATAAGTGTGTTTTTGAACAGGGGTACCCCCCAATTCACCTCAAAATACAACAGTTCGAGTAACAGCGACTCCTGAAACGGGGCCCTTTCTGATAGTATCTGGAATCACTCATCCCCAAGGGTCCAAGTACTTAACAATCATATACTTACCTAAAACCAGCTCTATAATTACTATTCCCCAAAACCCCAAGTACCTAATTATTGGGTACATGGGCCCTCTGGGCATGCGAAGGACCTATTAGCGTCTCTGAAGCCAGAAATGCCTCCTTGATGTCCGGATTCAGCAGGTCGATGTCCATGGCTACCTGGTGCTCAGCTGGCGGCTAGCGCGTCACTACTTCATTCTTGCTCATGTTAAGAGCGCCTGGCCTTCATTATTACCTATAGATATGTGAGCACACATGGATTGGGCATGCTGTGAACAATAGGACCCCAAAACCTGAAATCTAACCCCTGAACTCTAGTATCTAAAGTTTAAGCCCTCGACTTAAATCTTGTTGGATGTGAAGCCCTTGATACGCTCAAACCCCAACCAAGCCAAAGCGGAAACAGACCGTCCCTCAAAGTATTATTAGAAAGGTTGAAGTCAACACATCTCAGCTTCCATGAGCTCACACAGACCTACACCATTTCAAGATAGGGCCCTTTTCCAAACCTATCTTCCCAAAGTTGGTAGCTTTCCACGGACCATGGATACAAACCTGAGCATCAAGCGAAGCTACGCTGAACCCTGAACCGCGTAATATATACTCTGCGTTACGTCCCTGATCCGGCCTTCGCGAGACCTTGGCAGTCAGAGTGGGTCGGTGGCGCGGAATCCGTTCTGTGAGCCAACAATTCGACAGGACAGACAACTTGAACAGGCCGTCTACGATGCGAAGCTCTGAGCCCAGGCTTAAACATCTATGCAGCAGGCGTATGCACGTGTCGTAAGATGCTTCTAGGGGTCCTTCTCCCTTTGTAAATTAGTACACGGTTCTTTTGAAGAATGTCCCACAGGCGCCGGTGAGAGCTGATTGAAAAATCTGCACTTATGTGGAGACTGCTCCTCATTCTGGGTTTTCTGACTGTCTCAGCCTTATATGGTCTACTTCTAGATCTCGCAAACGCGGTGCTTGAACAGGTATGCTTCGGCTCAATGCTGCCAAGTCTTTCCACAATACGTAAACCCTGAGTATCGGGACATTCGGATGGACGAGGTTGTTGGGTGGAATATGTTCTGGGAGTTGCAATTGGTAGGTAGGTCGCTGCTCAGTTTGTGAGCCTGGGCAGGCATCTCACAAGACAAAAAAGGCGTTCAAACCAATCTGATATGAGCTATGGTCTAAACTCCTAGTATCCCCCTTACTATCCCCTTAATATCCCCTATAGTAGTCCCCTATATAATCCCCTATATAATCCCCTATATAACCCCCCTTTAAGGAGTTTAGACTATAGCTCATAGTTCACTTGCGTTGTGTGAACTTCGGGGTCCAGCTCTGGGCAGGAGGAAGATCGGCTCCTCAGTATATCCCTCACTGAGTATACACAAACTGAAACACACTGAACCTTGAAAGTCCCCAGCACTTTCGCCTTCTAAATCCTAAACCCGAAACCCTAACCCCTTACGTTGGTTGCGTTCTGTCTTCTAGGAGCCGACTCTGGCGCAGGCAGTTCAGGGGTTTAGGGTTCAGGGGTTTATGTTTTAGGGTTCCGGGGCTCACCCTAAACCCTAAACTCTAAACCCTCAACCGGTTTAGGGTTTAGGTTTTAGGGTTCCGGGGCTCAGGTTTTAGGGTTCAGGGTTCAGGGGCTTAGGGTTAAGGGTTCAGGGGTTTGGGGTTCAAGTTTAGGGTTGAGCAGGTCGTGCATGGTCCTGGAGAGACAATTCAAGCACAATGATAGGGACTATATAGGGGTTATATCGGGGTTATATCGGGGTTGTTGTTGGGTATGTATTGGGGCTATATAGGGATAATGGATGATAATGGAAGATGGAAACTGCTTTAGGGTTTAGGTGGATCGAGTAAGTCAGCATCCGCGCCGCCCCCCCACGCGCGCCAAATCTTGATGAGGCGGCGAGCTACATTTTGCGGAATACATCTCTCACACCGTTTAAGGCATTGTACTGCTGTGGTTCCAAGGTGTTCCAGACACTTACGATTTCTTCCATCAACAAGATGACGCCTGAATCCATGCAGTTCTGGCCCTGAAAACATGCACCCCACCCCGCTTACAGAAATAGTTGATCTACGCCTTCAACCTTACCCCCGCGCGGGGTCGTCTCAAAACAGAATGATGTTGGCATTCCGTGGAACTTGTATAGTGTAAACGAGATTAGAGGGGCCTCCTTCAAAGAATTATGTAAAGATCTGTTTTGAGCAAGTCCTGGGTGGCTAGTACCTAAAGTAAAAATAAGCCCTTTGTAGTCCCGAAGGGAGCCCTTAAAATTTGCTTGTGATGTCCTGGGGCCTTCCTTTGTGAGAACCTTAAACACTAGATCCCAAGGCTTTAGGATAGGGTTGAGGGCTTAGGGTTTGGAGTCCCTACACCCCTAAGACGCTGAACCCTAAACCCTAAAACCTTAAATACTAGCAGATTTCTGACATCGAGATCGCGCCTGGGCCTCCAAAAGGACCAACTCCCACGACCCGCTTACGAGCCTCAGCTGCCTTGCCAACGGACATGTCGTGCACATAGTTTCCTCTAAGCCCTAAACCCTACATACTTAAACTACTTTTTCACCCCCATGTACGCAATCCAAGTTCCCTGGACCCCTGGTAGAAATTGTAATTTCAGCTGGTTTTTAAGAGTGTATAGAGATAACAGACGCTAAGAATTGTTTTCACGAAATTTCCAGCACATAAATATGCATATGAGCGTTGTTTTTTCAAGGTTAAAGTCTTTATACTAAGATAGTCTGCCTACGCGAACTACGCGGATTGCTGTTTTCCCTGCAGAGCAGACTACGTGAACACACTCTTGCTATCGTGCTGCCTACGCGGATTACGCTGCATTCCCGGGCTATTGACAATTCCATGCAGCACGAACCTCTTCTTGCTCACCAAACATACCAACTACGCAGCCTATGCGGACGAGACTATTCTACGTGCCTACGCGAAACTACGCCCTGCAGGCAAGAGGCTGCGCGAGCACTCTTGCAGAACCACTTCCATCATAGCCCCTACATACCTTAACTATATATATATATAGACTATGTAGGTACCTGGACTCTTTGTGCTGACGACTTGATTCAAGCGCTAGCTCAGGCAAGCCCAAACTCCCGATCTTCATCCGCAAACCAAGCCCAAGAATTAAATCCAAAACCCAAAACCCTTAGAGCCTTAGATCCCAAACCCCAGACTCCACACCCAGGACCCAAAACCCGAAATGCTAAATCCTACGCCCTATACTCCTGAAGTGTACATCCCATACGTTTCAACAAGGACGATCTGAAAAGGCCCTTAATGGGGCTTTACCAAAAGTAGGGGTACCTTTTTGGGGCTCCCTCTAATAAGGACTGTAGTAGATGTAGCATTGGGGCTTCTATGTTGGGGTCCGCATTTTGGGTTCTATGTTGGGGTCACCTTTTTGTTTGTTGGAAAACTATTAAATAAGCTCCGATAGCATGTCGAAGTCGGTTTGAAATACCTGGACTAAACCGAGTATATCATAGCTGTAAAAAGAAACTCGGACCATACTGTCGCTAATCACTTAGGCCCCTTCATTAAGCCTACTGCATTGCAGTACTGGTTCCTCTTGGTCTCTAAACCCTAAACCCCAAACCCCAACCTAATCAGTCCCTCACGGATCCCGGCCCCAAAGCCTACGCCTTGACGTAAACTCCTGACAAGAATCACGAAACCTCAATGAGAAATCCCAGACCCGTTTGGGGTTTAGGGTCTAGGGCTTAGGGCTCAGGGTTTAGAGTAGCGTATATAAGCATATACACAACCTAAAATAGAATTTCATCAGACTGCAGTGGAAAATCAATCAAACAAGCTCCAAAAGCCTTGACCGTTACCCAAGCCTAGATTCCACACTAACCCCTGAATAATTGATAAGGGTACCCTTTTTCCTGATGTTCAGCTCAAATAAGGAGACCCCAAAATGAAGAGTGATAGAAGGTACTATTGGGGCACCTAGAAGCGAAAAAAGCAAATCCACGTCAGGAACCCTGAGGCCCTCTGAGGTCTAAACTGCATACCTGGACCTCTCCAAAACCCACAGATGACACCGATTAGGGTTTAGGGTTCAGAGTTTAGGGTTCATGGTTAATACCAATACCGCACTGATGGCAGCAATTGATCAGACACATAAAATAAACCATAACTACTGCGTAGCCTTTGTACCCATTGTTTGGGCCATTGGCCAGTACATACCTGGAAGATCTAGGTATACCCTACACAACCCAGCGACATCGTAAATCTGGAATCGGAGGCAGTAAGCCCTAAGCCCTACCACCATGGGCTATTAGACCTTAAGGGTACCTTAATATACCCTTAATAGGGTCCTAATAGGGAATTTTAGGGTCTAATAGCCCATGGTGGTAATGCCTCTCGCCTCTGCGCTTCGGCAGCATTGGAGGCATAGGCGATGGGAGAGGCAAGCGGGAGACAGTCCACAAGCTCATCGAGCAAAGATGCCTCTAACTGGGCATAATCGGCTATTTTGGCATAGGTTTGAAATGACAGGTTTAGAGTTCAGGATTTAAGGGTGGGGGGTGTAGCATTCAGCAGGGATGCCTCTGAGGTGTTTTAGGGTTCAGCAATCACGGTTCGGGCTGTTGGCAACAGGGGGGCATATACGGCTTGAGGCTTTAGGATGCTACGCAGGGTTCGAGAATCACCTCAGGCCTTCCGTCAACTTGCTAAGCCTTCCCAACAGTTCTTTACTAGTTCCGGGTGGATACCACGCGAGGAAGGGAGGGGTCGTAGGGATACATATACATATATATGTATATACAGAAGGAGAAATGCATGGATCTGTTCATCCATTCCGCCACTAACCATCAGTAAGTATAGGGTTTAGAATCCAAACTCTAAATCCTAAACCCTATCAACAAGTTTAGGGTTGGAAGCATGAGGTTCTGGATTACATGGAGGCTCGGCAAGAATCAGTACGTATGTATGCCTATGGCCCGGGTTTAGGGTTCTGAAGCCGAAGACTAGCTGTGAACCATGCACTTCCCCTAAGGGTCCAAGTACTTAATAATCATATACTTACCCAAAACCAATACTCAAACTACTATTACCCAAAACCCAAGTACCTGATTATTGGGTACATGGACCCTTTGGGTTCCTATGTCTCACCGAGCCTAGCTTGGGCACACGATTTGGGGTCGAGGGATGTTGAGGGTGTAAACGGTTTAGCCTTGAGGTCTCTGCATGTTTGGCAGGTGCTTATGTATGAGACAGGAATGTACATGCTTCTGCTTGCCCTCATCCGCAAAAAGCAGAGCAAGTCTTGCTACGACATTCTTACGCTAGGCCCACAGAACTACCTCAGAGGAGACTAACAACTACGTTGCGCGTAGAAGACTTACAGCAGAAGCTGGGTTGCTGTTAAGGAACTTGAGTTAAGCTACCATAATGGGTATATATGCCTCGAACCCATAACCAACAGGGCTTCCCCAACATAGTAACTTAAGCTAAGTTCCTGAACAGCAACCCAGAAAAGGGCTCCTTCCTGAAGGGGTTTGAGTTGTGAGCTTGTCCAGGCCTTGAAATACACTCCTCCGATACCCTCAATTTCAGAAACCTACGGTTTTATCGGGGTTACCATGGTATCCCCCTATACTGGAGAATCATATGAAAGAGAACATGGAAAATTAAGTGGAAACTGGGGTAATATAGAGATTCAGGGTAGTATTAAGGTTATATAAAGGTAATATAGGGATAATGGAAAATAAAATGGAAACTTTAAGTCGTGTGGGTCTTTAACTACGAGGGACAACACTTCACCCTAAACCCAAAACCCTAAGCTCAAGGGTTTTCAGGATCAATGAATTGGTGGCCTCTATGACAAGTCCTGGAATGAACCTCTTAAAGCGAGTGCGGCCTGAAGTCCTCCTACGTCTGAGGGGCTTAGGGTTTAGTTAGGGTTTTGAGTTTTTTGGGGTTTAGGGCTGGTTTGGGAGTGAGGGACCCCATCTCACACCATCGGCCAGGAAATTGACTATGCGACTTCACTGCTCCTCAGCAAAGACCTTCTTCAGAAATCTCTGCCATGTACAATAATAAGCAAGGCAAGTGCAGAAGCACTATTCCCAAACTTTCTTCATGAACGCTATCTATGAAAATCGTCACCTAGAAGCCTAGACCCACACTACCCTAAAACGGATGCCCGCATCCTCAACCAATGATCAATGAGGGACGAAGAAAAATGTCCAGAGCCCCTGAAATTACACGCCTGGTGGTGATTCTACACGCATCTGCAGTACGCGTACAAACACACGTTTGTAACTTGTGTATGTGCATATGCACGCTTGCATCTAAGCACAGGCAATCACATGTGCATATTTTACATCGACATGTGGATTACATGCAAACTACTACAGTGTGTCGCATAAATCCATTGGTGAATGCTACACAGCACACCTAAACGCTTCTATTGGTACTC
This sequence comes from Symbiodinium pilosum, assembly GCA_905231905.1. Classification (NCBI taxonomy): domain Eukaryota; class Dinophyceae; order Suessiales; family Symbiodiniaceae; genus Symbiodinium; species Symbiodinium pilosum. Next base: position 3,166 of record CAJNIZ010003446.1, on the reverse strand, counting down.
ATGTAGTGCGATTTGCAGACCTGTTTGGACCCTACTCTCTACACCCTTTTTGCTGCAGGCTTGTTAACTCCGTACCCACAGTACCTCAGCCCTAAACCGGCTCCTGCGTAGTTATTTCTGGGTTGCTGTTAAGGAACTTAATTTAAGTTACTGTATTGGGGCAACCCTATTATTTACTATATATACCCATTATGGTAACTTAATTTAAGTTCCTTAACAGCCACCCAGATTTTTTGAGTGGTATACTAAGTATAATATAGCCCGTTACCAAAAAGCATAACAAACCCCGCAAGGAACCCGAGAACCCAAATGATGTTGTAGCTTCCATCTTCTGGCCCAGTTGCCCAACTATCCCTCTGCTATGTAGCCCTATATAACCCTCCTTGAACCTTTAACCCTAAACCCTAAGCCCCTACACCCTAAACTCCTGAACCCTAAACCCTTAACCCTAAACCTCTATACACCAGAGCCCACCTCCACGTCTGGGCACATGGAGTGCTCGCGGATCACGGCGTTCGGATCCAGGGCGGCTCGGTTTCGACTCGGCGGGCCAGCGCTGTAGGGGTTTAGTGTTTCCCAAAGGGTCCATGTAGGTATATGGTTTATACTTAGGGCCCAAAGGGGTTCCCATATACCTACTTTAAATCCCAAGTATATACCACATAACTACATGGACCCTTTGGGTTTAGGCTCCCTAAACCCTACATTTACCTAGGCCCCGGCCTCCCGAATACCCACAATACCCAACCTCTTGCCCCAACTACTTGGCATAAAGGCTGTTATTTACTGCGTTTAGGCCGTTAGTGTAGTTCCAGGAGAAAAAAAGGCAACACCAAACAAAGGCCATAGAGGACTACTGCCCTGTAGACTTGTCTCTTTATAAAAGGTTTAGGATGATGTTCTGGAGAGGATGTTGCACATCATTGCCAGCAGTAAATATGGAAAGCTCGCTTCTGATATGATACAGTACTTGGTGGGCTGCTGCTCTTACCTTCATGGCCTCGCAGATGCTGTGCCAGGCAATCAATCTGGGGGGGTTCGGCTTTCAGGAATTGGGGTCCGTCGAATCGAAGGCAAAAGCATGAAAGAACAACCACGGCTAACAAAAAGCAAACAAGCACCCATCCTGAAAATCATTGCCGACACCCCACGCGGCCGACATCGTAAACCTCAAGATTTAGTTCCCGGCTTCTCCAGCAGGAGGTAGTACAAACCCACAGATAGCTCTCCAACCTGCATCTTGCGGGGCATCAAGTGCCGCGGAGGGAGGGGTGGGCACAACCCTCCCAATCTCGTGGCCCATGCTATCAACTCCTGACGTTAATCCTTGTGTTCCACTGAGGTAATCACTCTAAGATCTACATCCCGTCATTGCCCAGATATGGATGTGTAAGTTCTCTACTTGCATGCAGGTTGACCTAGGCCTCTGAAATACCCGTTGCAATGATCGTAGTACTCGTAGATCTTACGCCCAGCACCTCAAGGGCTATTATCAGCAAAGGGCCACTAGTATGGATGTTTGGGAGATCTAGGTAAGGTTTAGGCTGTAAGGTTCAGGGTTGAGGGTAAAGAGCTTGGGGTTTAGGGTTGAAAGATAATGTAGGCCCTCACTAGTTGCTGTGACTTTCGGCTCTTGAGCAACTTGCATAGCTGTTTGCCTTTGTGCTGTTTATCCTTCGCATTGCAAAATACGAAAAGAATGCAAAGTCTTCAACGATCACCTAATGAAAGTTTAAGGGTTTAGGGTTTAGCATTCTTAGCGACTGCTCCTAAAGTGGAGCAGGCAATTCAACAGACCGGTGCATAGGAGCCTAGCCATGAGTAAGACCTGTGCCATACAAGCCATTGTCTAAACTCCTAGTATCCCCCTTGATATCCCCTATACCTATAGTAGTCCCCTATATAACCCCCCATATAACCCCCTTTAAGGAGTTTAGACTATGGCTCATATAAATCCCGGGAAGCCCCCTGACCTCTAAACCCTAACCTAAGCGTTGATCCCAAAACACAACCCTGGTTGCTTTTAGGGTTTAGGGTCTAGGGTTTAGGGTCTAGGGTTTGGGGTTCTGGGATAGTCCCCCTTAAGTAGATAGAATATGGGGGTTACATAGGGGTTACATTGGGATAGTGGAAAATGAACTGGAAACTGCTGTTGAGGGTTTAGGCTTTAGGGTTAGAGTCCCCGACTTAAGTAGATAGAATATGGCTTTGGGTATATTAGAATAAGATCTTCATATACCCCATATTCTATCTACTCAGGGTGGGACTATAACCCTAAAACCCTCAAGCCAAAAATCAATAGACATTGTACAATTTCACGATCGGAGATGCAAGTTCGTTTGCCTATGGCCTATGGTTTTCATCTAACGAAGCTAGTGCTGTGCAAACAGCCCAGATGGTCTGAGAGAGCCCCACGCCCCACTACCAAACTGGCTTTGGACAACGTAAAACAAAAACTTTCAGTCAACACTCAAGTCAAGACTAAGGAAGCCCTATGCAATTTGTATAGGCCCTAAACCGGAATCTACCCTGAGCCTGCCTCTATGGCCTTGTCAGACACGGCCACCTTTGCAAAGCGTGTCTTTGGAGTGCAGGGATTCATGGTGCAAATGGGAGATCATGGGGTTCGTGGGTCCAAGGTGTATGGGCGTACCTTGGGGTTGGGTTTAGGGTTCGGGTCTGTCGCAGACTTTGAGGACTCCGAAGCTCATAGAGTTTGGGGTTGAGGGCTTAGGACATCCTCATCCTTGCCATTGCCAACAGAGGCATACCCACCAATACATGACACCGAAGCGATAAGAGACTACTGACAGCAGCTCAAATTGATACCCCACAGTTTGCAACCCCAGCCTATCAAGGATTTGGCCGTTCCCCCTATACTCGTCGAGTCTCCACGCTCTTGGGATTTTTGCCTTGCTCCGGGTCTCTACAAATCCTGCCGCCCTCACTATACCGCATTGAGACCTTCAAGCTGGCCTACACAGAGCTTCAAAATGTCCACAATCTTTTCGCCAGTGCTCGCCGCAACCCACAACTCCAAAAACAAGCTTTCTCGCCCCACGTCCCAGGCGTGAACCGGCCACCGGCCCGGGATGTTGTGATGACAGCAACAGCAACCAGAAAAGGCAGTTGCACAGGCCCAAATGAGCTGGCGTCAAAATTACTT
>CAJNIZ010003445.1:0-23610 GCA_905231905.1 Symbiodinium pilosum | reverse complement strand
TTTAAGGTTTTAGGGGTTTGGGGTGTTTGGGGGGTTTGGCTTTTTTTTGGATTAATGGGTTCCTACACAGGAAATTTCGGTTGTTGTTTTGGGCGGATCCTTCAAAAAATTGGCAGGTTCTAAAGACAGGGAGATCTCAGGGAGTCGGGGATTTTTCGGGCGCGAGTGAGTGGTATAATAGGCTTTAGGGTTAGGGAATCTGTGCGAGATTTTGTGAAAAGCTCATGAATGGTCAGCCTGAAGACTTGGATTTGCGTTTGGCAAGAATGCATCCATTGCTAGTACTTGGGGTTAAATTCTTGCACTGCTTGCTGCTGCCAATCTTCCAAGCAGACAGGTGCTGCAATGAGGCAGTTTTACAAGTTGTGCAGGATTTCTGTAGTTCAAGAAATGACTGCAGGACGTGGAGAGAGAAGCGTTTCGTGCTCGACCAGCTACTGCAGAGTGGTCTGAAAGCCATCGAAGCCTGTGTACAGACCGTTGGAGGAGTGAGCTGCGAACCTGGGATGGAGGCATCAGCGTTTTTTGGGATTCATTCAGATAGTCTCCATGAAATGGCTGCACCCCACTTTGGTGCCACTCCTACATCCGGTACGAGGCAGAAGCTTCTGGCGGCAACAAAACAAGGAACGAGTGTTTGCGTCCGTCGCCAGTGGTTCCAACCTGGCTGATTGCCTTTGCTGGAAGTCAAATAGACACCCCAAAGTTGTGTGCACTGCAGCAAGTGGACCCTCTTGGATGTGTGACAACAAGTAGAGTTGACAGCGTGCCACGGTGACTGCATTCTGTCCGTTGGATCAAGCATTCCGAGCCAATATCATGCTGAAACCATACTGACTCAGCCAAGCATGCCTTTGCTACAATGACGCACCAGCATCAACTTGACCTAGGCAAATGCAGACGCCTGTCAGTGGTCCGCAGTGGTCTCATTTATTACGTGTGCCTTTGGCGGTCAAGACGACACGGCATGGGCAAGGACTGGGTGCCCACGAGAGTTGTGACTGCATGGTCACGTTGTGCCTCAGCCCTTCTCAAATCTTCTTGGCCAAGCGTACCTGGCCGCAATAAGCCGCAAAGCATCCATTGGCTCTGAGCACAACGAAACCTTTGAGCAGCAATCATGTCAGCAAAGTGCATCCTGAAGCTATGTTGAGGGCCTGGGGGACGAAGATTCAATTCCCCTTATCTGCTTGCTACTCCCTTCACCCTGCCTGCTGCGCAGAAAGCTGGATACCTGGACCCGGACGATGAGAGGATTCAGAAGGCTCCATCGTTCATCCTCTCAGCAACTGTCCGTCAAGGGGCTGGATGCCCAAGGGTTATTTTAACTCATGTTACCTTTTGGCACTTAAGTTCCATGTGAGTTAGGTGGAGTGTAAAGTCTGTAAAGTAATGAAAGACTTCATGTTTTTCAGCAGCAGATGGACACTGTCAGCGTTCAGGGTTCAGGCGCTGTTCAGGTTGCTTGTATAGATTCCGAAGCTCAAACAACAGCAGGGCTGTGTCAAAAAGTATGTTGAATGAAAATAGTGGCTATAGCCGCTGCAGCTGCCGCCGCCGCCGCCGCCGCCACGCCACCCTGCCCAGGAACCCCTTCCCCGCCCCCGGGGCCCCCCACCGCCGCAGCCACCGCTACCAGGGAGTGGATGTAATGATGAGAGCATGCGTGGTCAGCGCCTGAATTCACTGAGTGGATGTGAAAAAGCATGCTGCTGTGAACTTGGGAGAAGGATCTACCAAGAGCAGTGCGGCTTCCTTCTAGCCGAATTTTATTATGAATACCTATATCTCCCAACATGCTGCCTAACTCCCACATTACCGGTGTATGATGGCTAGCAACCCCTAAAGGGGCCATGTTCATTAACATCCTAAGTTGGCTTGCTGTCAAGGAGCTCACAATTCGCTAGCATCACATATATATGTATATATATATATGAGGTAAGGAACATGATTTCCTCATTGCATCACCTTACTCCCTAAACCCTCAACGCTAGACCCCTAACAGCAGTAGTGGGAACATGTGTGAATATCTTCTGGCTCAGGGCTTAATGGAACCTGGATTATGTCAGAGCACAATGACAACATCTTCACAGTGCTCCAGTACGCTATACATTTTTGTCAATCCAGGGCCAGAAGCAGCTCATCGAAGAGTCTGCCAAGTGGCTGGATCCCTGGGCCCTGGTGGTGGGGTCTAGGTTTTAAGCTTGACATTTTAAGGTTTACTTTTGCTTGCAGGTCTCCGGGTAGTTATACACGTGGTGTTTAGGTGGGGTATGTAAACTTGTAATATCGACAGGATGCCCCTAAGCCCACTCCGAACTACTCATGAAGCTTTGAGCAGGGTTAAATATTAGATAGGGTTTGGGTTTAGAGTTAAGAGTTCATGGTTCCGCAGTGGTTTAGCGGGGGCGCCGAGATCCTTCATTCATTAGATGCTCACAAGAGGCACGGCTGTATATACTCAATGTAGGCGCTACATACATGTACATGCTGGAGGACATCTTTGTCTCATTCACACATGATGACGCATACATCGGTGTACATGTTGCACGAACATCTTATACTTCGACCGATGACAGGAAAGGGCCAAGCCACAAGGAACGCCAACAAGAAAGGCCACCGGCTTACAAGAAGGATAGTATTAATAGTAATTGCCATAATAGCAACAATGAGAATAGTAAGAATGGTAATAGTACTAGGACTAGCAATAGCAAGAATAATAGTATTTGCACGTAGAATAATAGTATTAACAGTCTAGTCTCTCAGATACAGCATGAAGACTCGCCGGGACGAATCCCTCAGATTTCTTCGCCTCAGGGATGTCAGGAAGGCGATGAAGAACCGGGCAAAGCAACCGCAGGACAAGGCATTGCCTGTATCCCACTGCGTCAGTCTGCGCCTCCAGTGTGCTTTGAGCGTTTTTGCTATCTAATTCACCTCTTCTTGCGTGACCCGTTTCAATTGCCAGTCCTCCGCGGTCGGACACACGGGGCCTTAACTTTCGCACCTACCTGCATCAGGCGTCTTGGAAGCAGCAAGCGGGTGGCCTGGTCGCCATCCTGTTCTTATGCGGCATAGGCCCTTCGGCTCAGTATGTCACTGTTGAAAAGCTGGCTTGCATGTCTTCATGCACAACCATATGAGGCTTCTTTTCATTCTTGTTCTCAATCTCTGACATGATCATCGGCCTTGGCCTCAGCACAGATGCTCAGGCTATCTGCGAATCAGCGACCTGCAACTGCAAGTGTGTGTGGTTGTTGGAGTCATTTTCCATCATCATGTTGATGCTGACGATGTTGTGCTGGGGGATGACATCGATGACCATGGGGGGCGCCATCACAGGCTAAAACCACACCCAACCACCACAAACAGCGTTTTGTCACGCTGCCTGCTTTTTCTGCTGCAGCTGCTTTTGCTTCTGCCGCTTCTGCGGCTGCGGCTGCGCCTTCAGCTGCCAGGCAGTAAGGCTGCGGATCCTTGAGCGCAGCAGTCGATTGCTATTATAGCAACGGCGAACACCCAAATTCGCTGGATCAATCATAGGTACTGGTGCAAAGAAACAGGAATCTTCCAGTAGAAGGTATCATTGCAGTCCCAGGCCCCCCAGAAATCTGGCAATGCTACACTGTTTGATGCATGTACCGAGCAATGTCGGTGACCATGTGGGACGATAAGCAGAAGGCTCATGGCATATTGTTGCTCCAAAGGCTCTTGCGCGATGATTCTCAAATGTAAGCTGATCAGAGTTTGGATTATTCGCCATTACTGGGTAGGCCCCGGGATATTTAATATTTTCCCTAATGGCTTTAATAAGGGACCCTATATATTAATATTCTTCAAAGGGTTTTAGGGGCCAACCCAGATTAGGATTTTCCTCATTTTGTGCCATGTCCCAGGAAACGGCGTTGTGACCCTTGACGCCCAAGACACTGGAAAGTTAAAGGCTTGCAGTCCTTTGCTTTCTTGAGTGTGGTACTTTCCATCAATGGCGGTTCCTAATATATAGACCCCAATATTCTAGAAGTCTATAAACTGTACTGTCCTTAGAATTCATTTCTAATTCTAAATATAGTATAACCCTAAGGAAATATCAAAAATGCCATTGTTACTATAGACCCAAGGAAACTACAGTAAAAGGGTCCTGTAATTTTTTGAAGCCCCCATATCCAAAACCTCAAAGAGATACCTAGATCATGGTCATCTTGTGGGCTACCTTGTATAGTATTTCCCATTTCTAACATATGGGTTTAGAGTTTAGGGTTTAGGGTATTTCCCCAATATGGTGGCTCCCTTCTACAAAACAGATATCTATCGCCGGCAAATCCAAATCAGGCCCTAATTATTAGGGTTTAGGGTTAGGCCAAGAATTTGTTTATGCATATCCCTGAAGCCTGAAACCCTACAGCCCTGTGGGGGTTTCCGCAAACAGGGAATGATTGTTACAGGCACTCCCAAAAGGGATCCCCAATTGTGGGAAACGTCTTTATTGTCTAAACCTCCAAAAGCCACCAAACTCTATGGTAGAAGCTTCAGTAATTTATGTTATGTTCTCACGTACCCCCAAACCCTGGTATACTCCTTTCTGCCCCTACCTTACAGTCCCAAGAAAATCCCCCATATAAACCCAGCTTCCATTCCATTTTTCATTCTCTTTCTCGTGCGATCGTGAATTAAAACACTAGACTTATCTGCCCAAATAAAAGCCCCTACGTACCCCCACATACCCCATGCACACCTAAATATCTTTCACATAACCTCAGTAACCTATAAATCTCAACCCTATAATTCCCCGTAAGCCCAAAGCCCTAAACCACCAACTCTTAAACCCCCAAACTCCTAAAGCCTAAGCGCCAATATGCTAGAGTTTTTTCCATTTCCTGTCCATTGTCCCAATATAACCCCAACATAACCCTAAGGTGCCCCAAACCCAAAAGCCCTAAAGCCCCTAAACTCCTAAACCCGAAGCCCCTATAAGGCCCCCCCCGAAACCCAAAAGCATTGACAGAAAGTGCTGTTCGGCGGCGAGCCGTGGCTGATCTACTGTGGCATGTCTGCAGATTTACAGAGCTTTTCGAAGAAGGAGTTTAGGGTTCAGGCTGCAGGAGTTTGGGGTTTCTAGTTTGGGGTTGAAGGTTCAGGGTGTATAGTTCAGGGCTTAGGCTTTAGAGCTTAAAGCTTTCGGGTTTAGAGTTTAGGCTTTAAGGTTGGAGTTTAGGGTTTAGGAATTTGTTTAAGCTTTGAGGTTTAGTGTTTCTCAACATTGGATTTTTCAGAAAGCAGGGGTCCCTTCACACGGGTTTCACGCGGGTTGTAGGGCTTATATCAAGGATGTATGCGATTGTTTAAGGGCTTCAAACAATCAAGGAATTTCTGTTTGATAGAGATGCGAGTATTCAGGGGTGTAGAAGGGAGAACTCTGCTTTCGGAAGCATCCAACTGATCAGTTTATTTAACGCAAATTCATTTGGAAGAAGTTTCCAGCGTAGAGGAATAGATCCAAATTGTGAGACAACACGCTATGCGAAGCCAGGGGCAGTGGAGCCAGTGTTCTAACTCCTTCAGACTTTAGAGTATTGATCATGTTCATGCTTCTATGTTAGGTTGTTGGGTTCAAGAAGAGATCCTTGGTGAGGGGCAAAAAGCTGAGTAGACCTTCGATATGGATGGTGGAGCTTAGAACGGCGACTGAGCGTCATCGCATTTTTGAGTCCAGACAAGTTGCAAGAGGAGAGTAGCTGAACCTGGTCAGGCCGACCACATATCACAGCGCATAGAGGAGCAATGATATTTTGGTATCATAGGATTTAGTATCATAGGATTTGGTGTTCGGAGGCGTTTCGGTTCACAGAGTCAGAGGGTAGGTCAGCGGCAGGGTTTCGGAAATGGGCGTTGAGATTGCGGGCCATTCGTGAAAGCTGAAATATGTCGACTGTAGTAGCGTCAGGAATCCATCCTGGTCAGGTTGTCATGACCTAAGAGGCACTTTGGGAAAGGATTGCTATATACGGACACCTTTTGATACATAATTTGTGGGCCCTTAAGGTACGGTCCAGTGAGTCATTAAGAGAGATGAGATTTGTACATATATATATATCCTCCTAAACCCCGGGCCCTAAATTCAACGCCTGTACCCATTTCATGCTCTTTTTCTTTTCTAAATGGGTGGTCGTCAAAATTATGTGCCCTTTTTGGAACCCTATTATAATACGGCACCTAATATTTAGGGTACCCAAAAAGGGACCATAATTTTGACAACCACCCCAATGATTTTCCATAAGTTATGCAGGAACTACTGACCATAGATCTCTGATGAGGGAGCTAGAGCCCGGGAACGCCCCTGGAAAACATCCTTTTCCCGTGGTAAACCCTACATAGTAGACACTATAGTAGTTTCCATGTTATTTTCCATCATCCCAATATAACCCCAATATGACCCCATTTTTCTGTAGTAGTTTCCATTTTATGTCCTGTTATCCCAATATGACCTCAATATATACCCTATTATAATCCCTATAAAACCCTATTGTAGTAGATTCCATTTTATTTCCCATTATCCCAATATTACCCCAATATATACCCTATAATATCCCTTTATAACCCTTTATAGGAATAGTTCCTGCAACCGTCCGTGTAGCCGTAATGCTTCTTTATATGATAAATGCGAATCCATGCGACTCTAGGGGTCTTCACAAGTAAGGTTGAGTGGTTCCCCAACTTTTGCTTCACTTCTTGTTGCATCTAAATACGCGGTTTAGGGTTTAGTGGTTTAGGGTTTAGGGTTTAGGGGTTTAGGGGTTTAGGGTTTAGGGGTTTAGGGGTTTAGGTAACTACTGTGATCCTGCCTGTCGTCATTCTCATTGCTGTTGACGGCAGTCTGTCTACGTCCTGACAGGATTGTGGAAAGTTTTAGGGAGAGAAACCACCAGCAAGAAATACAGAGTTTGTAATGGGACCCCCAGAATCCGTTTGTAATCCAAGCATTGGCCCCAGTGCCCCTAAAGGTACTCTTATTTTCCATGTGGCTTTCGGTAGAAATGTACTACGGAGCCAGCCTGATCCCTAAAAATCTTAAACCTAGAAAATTTACTCGGGAGCTGTTAACAGAGCAGGTGTCAATGACGAGACTGTTAACTATCGACTGCCCCAGATTCTGGAGGCAAACCTGCCTTTGACTTACTGGTGCTTACGGGGGAGTGCGGGGGTGAATAGAGGGACTCTTATAGGGGGTATACAGGGCTTATATAGGGATCATTGTGGGGATCCACTCCCCCCCACTCTCCCTTAAGCACCAGTAAGTTGAGGGTTGAGGGTTTGGGGCTAAGGGTGCCTGTAGTAGTCCTTAAAGAACCTCATGTAATTGTCCCTACAACCCATTCCCCTGTGCAGGGACATGAATGCTTCATCTTTAGTGTAGGTCAAAGTCAGCTCCCCCTGAAGAATCATGAGAGATTTGGGGTTCTTGGTAGCTCGCAAGTGGGCCATACTTTTCAACATGTCTTCAGATGAGGACCATCGCCTCGGGTTCTTGCGCAGCCCAGTTGCGGTCTAGGGCTTCAAGATGTCTACGAGCCAGGGATTTTTTGAGACATCGCCAAAGAGTAGCCTTTGCGGTGTTACTGGGATCTCCTAAGGATGCATTCTCCCTTGCATCCCTTCACGCCATGCGAAGGATATCGTACATCCTCAACGGAATAGACTCAGTGGTATAGACACATAAGCATTTGAGCCATGATTTTCAGAAGTTGCCTTTTGAGCCCAGAATCCTAGACAGCTGTTAAAGGGACTCTAGTTTTGGCACACCTCTGCGTGAGCTTCTATGAGTATTCTGGGTAGTAGGCACACACAGCGCTATTCTCCACTTAAGCTTCACGTCCTGTAGCTACTCAAGCCCTGAACCTGACTGACTGCTATTCACGTGTACTGACCATTATGCGCTGCCAGCAGGAATCCGCCAGGACCCTGTGGCGCAACTTGGGGTATCTCATCTGAATTTGCAGTGTGGACTTTGGGTAAAGTAGGTGTCTAGTACTTCATATAACCCTTTTCTCGGCTTGCACGGTAGGATCCTCAGGATGAACTCCGAATGGCGAAAGGATAGGGCTTCAGGTCAGAGGTTCAAGTTAAAGTCGTTAAAGGGGGTGAGTCCTGTCAGGCGGACGCGGGGCGAATTTTTGGATGGTGCCTTGGAAGGTAAGATACTTCCATTGCTTACAGACAGGATCTTGTGAAGAGGTGTCCTCTTGGGATATAGTCCCCCTTAAGTAGAAAGAATATGGGGTATATGGGGATCTTAAACTCTAAGCCCTAGACCCTACACCCTAAACCCTATTAGTATATAGTACCCAGAGCCATATCTTATCTACTCAGCGGGGACTAATAGCTGCAAGTTGCACGGGACGAAAACCTGGGATTCCTTAAATTCTTGCAGAATGGGGTGCATTGGGACATGGGTTGTTCTCAAAATCGTCGGGCCCTTTTGGTTATAACCCTAAACCCCAAAAGTGGGACCCCAATTTTAGGAACTAGTCACATGAATCATGGCTTCAGTTCTGGGAAGTCTCAGGTGCTGCCAATTAAATATGTGGAGGTCTCAAAATTAGGGTCCACATTTTGATACCCCTAAACAATAGGTGCCGCAATATAATCTGTAGCCAGAAGGGGCCCATAATTTTGAGAACAACCCACATGATATCCCTGCCCATGTTGGTACTAGGTTGATGAGAATCTACTGCTTCACTGAAGGCTAGTGCTAGATTTAGGTTTGGCCTGTATCGCTACTTGAAGGGTTCGTTGTAGACATATGAATGTGGAACAAGTGCGGACTGTCGGGGAGGGTATGACAAGGTTTTCCTGAAGCGCCTTGGATGTTTCCAATCTGGGTTGTACCTTGCTTTGACTTACTACGGACTACTACAGAAGAGCACTTCAAATGGCTGAGGATTTCCTTAGATTCGGGAAAGTGTTGCTTCAAAGACGAGTCCTTGCAGTATCCTTCTGTGTTGTTAACAACCTTGGGCAAAACTCCCATGTGAGAAAGGCTGAGCACTGGAGTCCTGCGGTGTGAGGAGCTTGGCAGACTGAATGAAGTGCAGCTTCACAGGATTTCACTTTGTTCTGTGGGGAGGGTTAAGTGGGTTGCAGTACGCAGGGAGACGGTAGAGTAGTGCTTCAGCACATAGGTGACCCGATGTTGTTGGAGGTGACCGGGAACCTGCTGAGAAGTAAAAGGGCTGTTCGGGTTGTTTTTGAACAGTATAGATTGAGGGTTTAGGGCTGAGTTCTGCGCAAGGACTTGGGGTGTGCATCCTCACAAGGCTTCCAAGTTCCCTTTGTGAATGCTTCAGCAGGAGTAGTAGCGGTGGTGGTTGTCGTAGTGGTGGTGGTGCTGCTGTTGCCGCCGCCGCCGCCGCCGCCGCCGCTGCTGCTGCTGCTGCTGATGCTGATCGCGACGGCGGCGGCGACGGCGGCAGCGACGGCGGCGGTGGTGGTGGGGGCTGGGCGGTGGCGTCGAGGCGGTGGTACAGGTATACAAATCCCTAGAATCCATTCCTTCATGCCAGTCAGGCTGGGATCAGACCTCAAGCGGCCGCAGCGTGGCCCAGAGGCACGGAGATTTCCTTAAACAAGGGTTGACATGAGGATGATCTCCTGGAAGGCATATTGGATTCCCTCGAGATATTACCTCAAAAATCCTCAGTAGAGACCTCGTAATCCCTGTAATCCTTATGTATCCCTAGGGTCCCCAACACGCCCTGCCTTGAGAAATTTATGAAGAGGGGATTGAAGCGGGAATGCGCATGTTTTGCCAACATGCAGAACATTACAAAGTGTCTGCATCATCATGAGGCTTTTGGGCGTTCTTTGTTGATCACAGCTCAACCAAGTAGGTTGCCTCAAATCAGGATTGGGGCCTTGTCTACCTTGGGGTCTCCTCCACATTGTAACAGGGGCGGCTCATGTCAACAATCTCCAACTAATCTGGGTTTTGCGCCATGGGTTGGTAGGGTTTCGCCATTCACCTCAGTGTTTTGTACCTATGGTACTGCAGCAGGTAGAAACTGAAAGTACGGACCCCAGTGAGGCAGACTCCGAGGTGTGGGAGAAGCCTGGCTCTCGATCCGAAAACCCAAAGATGACCCAGGGGATATATTGGGGTTATATTGGGATAACGGAAAATGGAAATTACAGGGATTATATTGGGGCTATATTGGGATAATGGAAAATGGAAGTTACAGGGATTATATTGGGGTTATATTGGGATAATGGAAAATAAGATGGAAACTATAGGGATTATAGGGATTATGTTGGGGTTATATTGGGATAATGGAAAATAGAATGGAAACTATAGGGATTATAGGGGTTATATTGGGGTAATGGAAAACAAGCCAGCATGAAATCTTGTCCCTCGCCAAAGATGCCATAAGAAGAACGCATGGCAAAAACCTTCTTTTCAAAACATCCAAGCTCCACAGAAATCCGGTCATGCTTCCCGCTTCCCACGTGATACCCGTTGAGGGTCTGAATGAGCCATGTAATTCCAAAAGGGTGACTTAAGGGTACCCCGCGGGATCTTTCAATACCAAGCTAGAAGGACCTAAAACCCTAGACTCTAAAACCCAGACCCTAAATCCTGGACTCTAAAACCCAGACCCTAAACCCTAAACCTATTAAACTTAGAGCTTGGAGGTTCAGTCTCAACCTCAAGCCGCCCCTGTCCTTCGTAGTGGCGAATGGCAACAAGCCACGAACCATACATCTCACGGGCATCTCCAAAACGGAGGACAGCGCTTAGGGTTTAGGGTTCAGGGTTTAGTAGGGTTTAGGGCTTAGGGTTTAGGAGGATTTAGGGTTCAGGGTTTAGTAGGATTTAGTGTTCAGGGTTTAGTAGGATTTAGGGTTCAGGGTTTAGTAGGATTTAGGGTTTAGGGTTTAGGAGGACCAGCAAATGGCCAGAAAAAACATTGGGGCTCCTTGAAGCTTCATGAATGCTGTGGAAGTGTTCTGTTCTGGGTTGCAGCTACCGCTGTTCTCATTGTAATTCCACCTGTAGCTACCCATGGAGGAAGCTCCAAGTACACAATTAGTGGGGTGCTTGTGCTAGGCATTAACCGTCCATGTTGCAGACGTTCTCTAAATTCGCGACCTGCACATGTCTTCAAATAGCGGTTTTGGAGTGATACGGGAATAATGTTGGGCATGCATAGGACCATGTGGCATGTCTCCAACAAAAGGGGTTAAAAAGCAACGTCCCTCATACAAGAATTCCGTCATTCAATGGGTGCAAGAGGGGAGCCATCCAGAAATAGCCACCGGAGGACTCAGGTCAGCTGAGCCGCGGAGAACGTAATCCCTTCAGAGTTTTACGAGGATTCGCGAGGTCTTGATACATTGTGCTGTTCGCAGATTGTTTGTGGACTGGCCTCCAAGTTTCGGTCTCTGGTCGAACGTCTAATCAAAATCACTAAAACGTTCATTAAACTCAGCTGAAGTCGAACTAAAACTCATTCAAGCCTGAATTAAACTGCTAGTTGACGTCAAGTGACGTATACGTAAAATCTGAATAAAATCGATTGTTAGATGTAATTTACCTATAGTTAGCGTCTACTTAAGACCTCGTAAACTGTGTCCGACATCGATCAGAATCAAATTAAAAACAACTTAAAGCTGATTAAGACCCATATCAAATCAGATGACATCTAATGAAAATCAAATTGAAACCAACTAGGACCTTATCAAACATGAACTAAAATCTATTAACATCTATTTAATTAAAAGCACTTCAAGTCTAGTTAAGATCAGTTGACATCTATTTGCGGACGTCTTGAAAACCATTCAAATATCATTAACATCGAATTAGAATCAACTGAATGTAGTTACAATCTAACTGAAATCAAGGAAAACGTTAAAACAATTGAAATCTACTTCAAGTCAATAGCAAAATCTATTAAACACATCCAAAACTATTTACATTGGGTTCACGCCGAATCGAACCTAATTAAAGTGAATCGAAGTCTAACTAGGAATGAATTGAAATCCACGGACACGTGACAGAAATGTGATTAAAATCAATTAAAACCTATTCAAACTCCACGTCGCATCAGCTTCAATCAAATCGAAATCAAATGAAATCAACGAATTGCAATTAATGTCTTACTTAAAGCAATCAAACCTGATCAACATCAGTAACCCCGAATTATGAAGTGGTTGAAATCAAATAAAGTATCGAACTAAAAAAGGGTGAACTGTAATTCAATTTAAACCTAAGTTAAATCTGATTGAAACCTAAAGGACATCTAACTGTTGATTTGAAATCAATGAAAAATTGGTTGGTTTCTGCGTATCATGAACTAAAATAATTTGAGTCCAACAAAAAAATCATCTGAATTCCAAGTACAAATGAGAACCTACTGAATGGTGAATGCAATTAACATCTATTCAGGGGCGTTTCACATCTCATGGGCTAAGGTCTAGGGCTTATTCGTAAGTTTTCTTCTGATATAATGTCATTACATTTCTGCGTTTTTCCTTATGGGCCATCACGCTGCATCATTTCTATAGTATTTCATTATACTTCTTCCTGCATCATCGTTCATTAGTTTGCATCATTTTCATCATCTTCATGACATTTCACAATTTGTATTGTTTAACAGCTGTTTGACATTGATCACCGTTGTTGTAACAACTTTTGTTTAAACCATTTCATGTGTGTCTGATTGTTTTTTTGTAGCTCCTTCGAAGTGTGCAATTATTAGTATCTAGGCGCCTAAGCTGTCAATTTTCTATCATACAAGCCACCATGTGGTTGTATCATGTTCTTGTTGATCGGCAGCTTTTATTGATCAGTATTTCCTTACTTTGGTGACCCTCTACCCCTTTCGAACCAGAGGTAAGTCGTCGTTCACTGCAGGACCTGGAGAAGAGGATAAAGCCTGCACTGGTGCTGGTGCCTTTTCTGCGTTCATGCAAGGGTCTGGTTTACATTAGAACTGGAGAATCCCAGTAAATACTCCTGAAATCCAGCATGCTTATAAGAACTCTTAAAGAGAATCCAAGAGAGAGCGCTTCACCAAGGCCGCTTTCAGTCCTGCTGGGTAAGGAGTTTGCAAACATTTTGGACTTGCGTGAGAGTATGCGCTGATTCGCTTGAAGCGAAATCCGAATTCTCGGAATTTGCAATTCAGTGACCTGGGAGACACTGGATATAGCTTTGCTGAGCTCAGGAAACACACCGCATCGACGCCTTGAAAAAGCCACGGCGCTCAGGCACCAGAACTACGCCAAGCAGTCCGTGCTTTCCTTTTAATACGTGTATGAGTTCACTAGGTAGTACGCTACTCGGTTTGCTGCTTTGCTGATTCTACTTATGCGCATTTGTACATTATGTACCTTGTATACGTCTAGCTACCGCATCAACTCCGCTTTGCCGCTGTTTCTTTTGGTTTCCATTTTGCACGGGTGCATGTATCATCAATACCAACGTCTGGCTGCAGAGGCCGCTCCCTCAATTTGGTACGGGGCATAATTGTATTGCTGATACAGACCACATGCACAGCCAAACAGGATGGCAATGGCGCAGTGGTTAGTTTGAGCAGGACCCCTCGTTTTCCATGGTGCCCGCGTGCTGGCATGCTGAAGAAACTAGAGCTTGCTCCACTCTTTTCTCATTGAACTGCTTGCGGTTGTTGTTCCTTCATTCTTCTCTAATCAAACTTTTTGCGCTTGAATCCTTTGGCTTTCCAGGTTAGTTTGTGCCATCCAGAGTTCACGACGGCCTGATCAGATCTTTGAACTGTCTCTTCATTGAGGGTTATATCAGTTCAACTTCTGCCTTGGGTACGTAGTGCCAAAACACAGCTAATCGCTGTTGCGATTTTGGGCCGAGTGCGAGAATCATGGAAGCACAACCCACGTGCGCTCAGTGGCTATCCTCCAATGCCATGCCTCCCAGGTCCGATTAGCCTCCAGAATCAAGGCCAAAGCAGCCAGCGTTATACGTGCTTCAGCCGAAAATTTGAAGGTGGTGGCATTCGGGGAGCCGCCTGAAGAAATATGAGTAACGTAGAAGCCTGAATGAGTACTACTCTCAGACCCGTATAATTCATAGCCATCATGTTTATAGTACCCCAAAGCATGTAGGCCCTGCAGTAAGGTGGTCAACCTTATGCACATCGCGTAGGGCCTGCGTGGTTATTGGCCACAAGCCGGAAGCTCTGCCATTCTCCAGGGGTTGAACTGTGGATGTCTTAGACGTAGTGGTCTCTTGCTTGTGATCATCGTAGTTCCCCGTCTCTTGGAGGCATGTTAAGGCGCTTGTTTGGGGACACTCGTTCATCCCTGCGCTCAAGAAGCTTCAGTGCTGCGATGATCGATCAAGTTGGACTCAGGAACAACGCGCAGAAGGACACTGCTCTCAACGTTTTGAGGCTTGGGGGAGGTGTGTGGAAAACATGAATACATATCTCTATGTTGGTACTTATATCACAGCGCAATAGGACTTGCAAGTGCTTGCTTCTACTATCGATGGTTACCAGCAGTGACAGATGCATCAACACTGGTTCAGGCTTTCTTTCGTTTCTGCCGGTCTTGCCTTTTTGCAGTATAGATGTAAAATGCAAGAAAACTACACTGCAAGCCCCTGAACCCCTAGGATGAGCAAGGCCTGTGCAGACCATACCATAGGTACAAGGAGCATCAATCGGGGGCCCGTTCTTGATTTTGTCCCGAGAGGCCCTTGCAGGAGAAGTTCCGCAGCCTCAAAGTCGTGTCGCTGGATACCTCTTTCTGGCGCTGCCCCGCTGACCGTGTGAAGTCTTGGGGCTTGCAGGTTTGAAGTAAAGGTTCTTGTCGGGGAGCTGATCTGAGTTTTTATGGGGCTTACAGGGTCCTGGTAGCTCCTACGTAGCAATGCACCCAAAGAGGGGCCTCGGTACGGCCCATAGTTACGGCCACTACCATGGAGCACGAAGTACATATACCTGGGATGGGTGAACTTCTTGTTCTACAACGGCCGTTTTCGGACCTTTTTTGATCAACTCTAAGGCTTTGAGAACAAGAATTCCCATCATTTATGGTTCGCCCTTTGGCACTCCTCAGGTGAGGATCTTTTTCCGGAGACCTAGGCATGTGCTTTTGAAAACTGCATCAAAGCAATCAACATCACGGCAAGGTTTTCCACTCGTAGGTAATATTGGGATAATATGTGGTAGTATAGGGTTTTTATAGGGATCATGGAAAAGAAGCTGGAAATCAGTTAGTAGGGTATACATGGGGGTTATATTGGGATAGCGGAAAAGAAAATGGAAACTGCTATTTAGGGTGAGGATTGCCAGGGCAGCTAGATTGGGATCCAACCCATTCAACAGATGTTCAGACGTTCTTTTAGATCAGGCAAAGTCGCACAGGTTGAGGGTATCTGTGAATCTGGGTAGCAAGGGCTTCATGATATACGGGCTCCTTCTAGAATTCAGGTTGCTTGGGTGAGTTCCTCTCGTTAAGGGAATGTTAACATTCACAGACTGGCCCTAACACTGCATCACAATGGTATGGCAATCTGTCATAGGGAACCCGGCTGGAACTTGCAATAATTATTGCAGATTAGTCCTGCCAGGGGATACAAATGTTACTGATCACAGGTTTGTATGTCGAACCTCACTTTGCCTTATTGCACCCGTAGCAGCAGCTCCTAAAACCCTAAAACCCAAGCCTAAAGACCTGCTTTAGACCCTGTTACTTGAAACCTTGGGGAAAGTTTAGGGTTTCAGCGTTTAGGGTTTTGCGTGGTTCCCAAAAATTTCCCCATAGAATCCCTATGTTCAGGCAGCTGAAGCTTGAAGAAAGTTTGGTGGCAACACGCAACAAGGAGAAGGATGTCAAGCGCTTTCTGGGGAAATCTTACATCATAAGTTTAGTATACATGGCATCTAAAATCCTGATTCTAATGATTCTGGCATTTGTTGGAGGTCTGTGTCTCTTGCAACTATCGTCTGAGCCTGGTTACAAGTAATAGTGGGGGCCAGGCAGTTCCAGGTTTCTTGCCAAACTATGGTATAAGGTAGCGCAAATAGGCATTAAAATGGTGTTGGTAATCATTCAGGCCCTTGCATTTCATAATCTCCATAAAACCCACAGAAACACTGTTCCATTTCATATCCGTTTTCTTTTTTCGTTCAGAGTTTTCCATTATTGGGTAATATCCCAAACTCGTAAACCCTAAATAGTAGCTATTTGTACAATATCCATATACTCCCTTCTCAGGCTTGTGTCTTACCTACATGGGAGGTGTTCAGTGGAATATGACCAGGGTAGTTTGGTTTGATTCCGCTTCCTCAGGTTTGGAAA
This sequence comes from Symbiodinium pilosum, assembly GCA_905231905.1. Classification (NCBI taxonomy): domain Eukaryota; class Dinophyceae; order Suessiales; family Symbiodiniaceae; genus Symbiodinium; species Symbiodinium pilosum. Next base: position 7,272 of record CAJNIZ010003445.1, on the reverse strand, counting down.
AGGGATTATGTTCAGATTATGTAGGAGGATAGAGGGGGTTTAAGGATCGATGGCCCAACAGTGGAAAATCAAAGTGAAAATCAAACGGAAAAGAAATTGTCCAAGGGCATGGAAACTGGAATTACCAAGTAGTTTATAGGGGTTAGGGTTTCCAAGAGTTGAGGACTCCTTTCGTGGAATCCCTATCATAGTGATTCTAGAATGTTGGGTTTTCTTGAAGTCCCCCTTTATGGGTCAACAAGCGGGTTGTCGCCACATGGCTCAACGCGCTCTTGCCTAAAGGACACTGCAGTTACAGCGCACATTGAAGCGAATGGTAGCAGTTCTTTCTTCCTGCTATACTTGTATAGCCTATAGCCATTGACATCATGGCAGAATTTATTCGCTGTATTATCCTACGGTGAGCATTGAGCTGGACCTCTTGTGAATGGAGGAAATCTTGAACCACCTTACATCCTCCTTGCAGTGTCTTGCAAGATTAGCTCCATCCACCGTAGCTCCATTCCTTCGCTACATTTCCCAGATTGCCAACCACAACTGCTCATTTTTCCAGAAGAGTGAACCGCAAGATTCCCTGTTTGCAATTAGAGACATGGATTGTTTGACAGTTTTTTTTGTGGATTAAAAGCGAGGTCTGTTCTGTGTTACTAATTAAGCCTCATTTAGACTCTGGAACCTGTCGTTGTTCTGCTATGAGTAGGACTTTTCTTGCAAAAGGGTAATGGGTATAAGAGGACCCCAATATAATCCTTGTTATCCCTTATGGTCACTATTACCGGGTGCGGGGTCCACCTAATGTATGACACTCATGAACCCTAAGCCCTAACCCCCCCTGAGCCTTAAACCCTAAAACCCAAAACCCCAAACCCTCATGAACCCTAAGCCCTAAGCAGTGTAGCTCCCTGAAAGGGCGGCGCCGATGTGCTGTGCCTGACGCGGGATGACTCTACAGGCATCATCTGTGAGGGTGATAGAGACCTGTGGGAGCTGTGGAGGGTTGGATGTTTGTGGTTACAGGGGCTCAACCCTAGACCCTACACCCTATGGGGTCTAGGGTTTAGGGCTGAGGGTTTGGTCAGGGCTGAAATCCGCGTCTGATTAATCCCTACGACCGCAAAAACGCACCCCTATCTCGAGCAACCCCGTCTTGCTGCCCATGCTGCCGATGAGCAGCCTGCCTGTAGACATGCGGAATCTCTGTCCTGGAGCATACTGCAGACTAACGTGGAATACGCTAGCAACCTAGAGAATCAGTCTTGCCATGCCCAAAGCCATCTTTCCGTTGTTGGGTGTGTGAATGAGATACCCTGCTCGAGCAATGGTTTGAATTCAAGCTCCCTGCAGTGCGGAGGCAATGCCACGTATGGCGCGATCCTGAGGCAGTGTTGTGCAGAACGCTGCGTGCCAAAATGAGGATCCTGGCAAAGATGCAGACTGCTAGGCTCACAGCAAGGCAGGTCTCCCTCATATAAAGGATGCTTATGGTTCAAACACTGCGGTTTCTCATTTATAAGTTGCAAAGGGAAAGATCATACATCCTTGTGCTTCTTGGGGATCGGTGTGGAGGAGCACCTCCATAATCCCCAATGTAAGTATAGCGATAACCTGTAGTACTGTTCGTCTTGTTTTTCACTCCTTCATTGCCTCGAACCACTCTAAACTTGAAACCGTAAACCCTAGTTAACATACTCAGTTTCCATTTGATGTTTCATTTGCTTCCCCTTTGTGTTCTAAAGCCAGACCTTCAACTTGACAGCAAAGCCCAAGCCATGAACCCTAAACTCTGAACCTAAAGCCCCAAACCTTCAACCGCAAACCTTAAACCCAAAACCTTGAACCACGCATTCCAAAGACCGGCTTGCTGTTAAGGAATTTAAATTGAGTTACGAAAAAAAGGAACTCCTGCGATTTACTACATACCCATATCGTATTATGGTAACTGAGTTTTAAAGTTCTTGGTCTGCAACCTAGAAGATTCAGGTGGCATGTTCCTGCAGACCCTGGACTCGGGCAGTGCTACGTCCTTCTTGCAGGAGAAGCAGGTTGAAGGTTAAGAGAGTTTAGGGTTTGGGAAAGAATGGGAAGAAGATGGACAAATAGGTTTTCAGGTTTAGAGTTTCGGGTTTAAGGGTCTAACATCCGGAAAAAGTGCCAGGTAATCATAACGTTCCAGATTAAGGGGTTTGGGTTACCAAAAGCGTTTTATTAAGTAGGGACAAGACACGAAATGGAGACGACTTTTTTGTTTGAGGATTGGGGACTAACATATTAGAATAGCAGAGAATCAAATGCAAAGAAAGAAGGTACATGGCATTGGAACTAGGCTTATAGGAGTTTACGTAGGGGTTCTAAATAATGCGGTTTGGATGGAATCATTCATATAGTCCTGAAAGCAAGGATTGCAAGGGAACAGTCTTGGTAATCACTCAGGCTTCTGCAGCAATTAGGGTTTACGTGCAGGGTTGGTTTTAGGCTGAGGCTTTGCGCTGCCTTTGGAAAGTTTAGGTCTATAGTTTCAGTGTTTTGTTCAGGTTGCAAGGTTCAGGATGCAATGATATAGAGGGTCTTGCAGGAAAGGCATCATGAAGCTGCATCCAGCCTAGGATGACATGAAGTGCGGACGTGATACTAATTGTAGTGGGCCCAACCGCTCTCCTCAGGGTTTTCAAGCCCAAAGTAAGACTATGAGCAGAAGATAAGGAAAGGATAATGACATTTCAGGAAGCAGGGTTTCTTTTTCAATAGCATGCAGGATGATGGGTGTAGTATGTAAGTATGAAAGGCGCAATGCTTCACAGCACGGCATCCCCCCTCACCTAAACCTGAAGACCTCAGCCTCAAACCATGGCACCCTGCGACCTCCAACCCCAAACCTGCACCCCTAACCGCACGAACCCCGAATCCCTGAACTTTTCACCCAAACCCCTCAGCCAGCAGGACTGTTCGGACCAGAAGACCGTGGCAATGAAATCGTCCCCAAGGCCAAGCGTGCCCAGCGCAGTGCACTCCTTTGACAGGCTTTGGGCTTAGGATTCAGGTTGTTGATATCTGGACAGTTTACTGACAGTTTCTACAGATACTAGAGCAGCTTCTTCCGCACTGAGAAATACAAAGCGACAATCTCCAGCATTCCTGTCGTTGGTACACTTGCTCGCATTTCAGTGGCGGTGCTGGGAGTGTAGGAATCTTCGCTGGCAGGATAAAAGCTCGGCCTTCGAAGCCAAAGAAGGCCAGGATCCAGCATGCGATGGGGTGGAAAATTGAAGACAAGTCCAAGCTTAAACTCCTAAACCTAAGCCCGAATGCTGAAATCCCAAACCCTAATCCTTGAATCCCAGACCCCAAGTCCTGAATCCTAAATACGAAGCCCAAGCCCCGGAACTCTAAACCCTCAACCCTAAACACTAAATCCTAAAACTTAAGCCCTAAATATTAAACCCAAAATCCTAAACCCAAGACTCTAGACCATACACCCTAAATCCTACACCCCCTAAGCCCTACATCCTTAGCCCAAGCCGTGTAGGTAGCCGCCACGGCACCAGCCCCTCGGCCAAAGCCGAAGGTTGAGACCAAACCGTCACCTCCCAGGTGGGTAGACAGAGCTTTAGGGGGGTTTAGGGTTTGGGTTTTTAGGGTTTAGGGTTTAGGGCTTAGGGTTTAGGGCCTAGGGTTCAGGGTTTAGGGCTTGCATATCATGTTTGGTACATCATTGCTATTAATTATTATGGTTGTTGCTAAATTTATTTTACTATTGTTATGGTGACTAGTACTACTGGTTTAGAGCTTCGGGTTGAGGGATAATTGGGTTCAGGGAGACTGGGGAATAAATCGGAGAGAACATGAAATAGAAGCTAAAACTTAGGCCTTAGGGTCTAGGGTCTGCATCAACAGGACAAGAAAATCGAGAATTAACTACGGGCTACCACAGTGTTTATGGGGCCTGGGGTTTAGGGGTGATGGAGAATGAAAGGGGGAGTGAGACAGGAACTGGAGTTGCATTAGGATCTAAGGTTTAGATATTTACGTTCATACAATTATGCATGTACATACATGCTTCGGTATACTGTATGTATTCATACTTGTTCGGATTTTTTGGAGTGGATTGGAGTGGATCACCACCTAGGGGCTGTCTACGACACGGGACCTTGGGGCTTGATGTCCCCCATTTGCTTTCTCCTCTTTTTGGCCTTGCTTCCTGAAGTGCAGGCATATTTCGTAGTTTTTGAGCATTCACAACTCGTTTAGGGTTTAAATCATCATAACATGCCGTGGTCTTCAATATGTTGGCTAACAAGAACCCTATGCTCAGGGCCCACCTGCAGGGCTACGAAGAACCTGCAGGCATTAGATGTGCGGAAGTGTCACAAATGGTTTCAGGCTTGATGTGCTCATAGGGCTTATGGTCTCACGGTCTACACGTATGACATCACGTGGATATTTCGGGTCTTATTCCAGGTATACCTTAATGTGGCTTCATTATTTTTGGAAACTTCGATCTGTCCTTCGCGTATGTTCTATCAGTCGTGCCTGTGACCACGCAGCATTGTTGACTCCAACAGTCCCTAAGCCCCAAGACCTCAGACCTCAAGGCAGATTCTTGCTGGTGGTGCTTGAGGCTTAAGCGGGTGTGACCTTCGTGATAAAATCACCCATAATAGTAGCTTCATTTACTCCCCTTAAGCACCAGAACCCCAAACCTTGTAAACCACAAAAATCCCAGTTACCATTTTGTTTTTCCATCGTCTTTTCGATTTGGTTCTCCGCTAGTGGGATGTCTATCTTCACTCCTCCCCTGGGCAGGAAGGGCAAAGTGGACCAGGTGGCCTAAACCCTAAACCCTGAACCCTATATATCGCCGTTAAAGGGACCTAAACATTGGGTACTTGGACCCTGAGGGTCTGTAGCAGTTCTGCCAGGAAGGGCAAAGTGGACCAGGTGGGTTCCAGAGAGAGTCTGGAGAGCGAGGAGCCACTCTTCGAGGTAGGCTGCAGGGTTATAGTCCCCCTTAAGTAGATAGAATGTGGGGTGATTTGGGGATCTTATTATAATATACCCAAAGCCATATTCTATCTACTTAAGGGGGACTATACGGGTCTTGGGATGTAGGGCTGATTTAGGGCTTTCGAGGTCTGCAGGAGTGTGAGGTTGAAGGGTTGTAGGGGCTCTGCCAGAGTACCCTGTTGGGAGATGGACACAGGGCGGGAAGGAGCATAAGCAGAGCTTCTTGGGTAATAATGGAAAAGAGAGTAGAAACTGGTATATGTTATGATGGTCTTTAGGATTTTCCAAGCTCGAACGTGCGAGTCGTGCAGCAGGGATCCAAGACGGCTAATGAATTTAGGTTCCCAGTGTCGGGTGGCATTGCATGTATATGGTATATGTATATTACATAATCCGTAATTCTTGTCTATATGATCCCCATATGAGCCCAAGATAGCCCCCTCATATGTAATCCCTTTATAATCTCTGTAGAATCCCTATACAATCGCTTATTAAAACCTTCCATAACCCCTATATAATGCCTCTGCAACCCCCCAAAAATCTCCAGGAAAAGCCCTAGAAGTTCCGTAAATTAGTTATAGTACGGGTCCCCATACGGGGATTCCCATGAAAATGCGGGTCCCTATATAGATATCACCAATTCAAGTCCCCTGCGCGTTTAGGTGATAATCAGCCTTAGCGCAGTAAAGCTTCTGCAAGTCTCTTGAGCTACCTGTTACGATCTATCTGCAGCAACCCTGGCACGTTTTGCTGGAAGCTTTCGGAGACTCAAAAAACAACAACACTCCCCAGAAAAACTGAGCAGTTCTCAACCCTTGAACCCAAAGCCCAGACCCCAGAACTGAAGCTGCAATCGCTCCAGCCTAAACCCTGAATAGTAGTTTCCATGTTCTTTTCCATGATCCCCATATAACCCCAATATAATATATTGATTCCCTGTAAAACCCCAATGTAATGTATTCCCTATATAACCTCTCTCTCCCCCCCCCCCGGCAGAAAATCCTGCAGCCTCAACTTCTCTCACTGCCAGGCTGTAGAGGAGGATGAAGAAGGAGAGCAGGAAGAAGAAGAGGAAGACGAAGGCTTGGCCTTTCTTGGGATGCACGGCTTCTTGTACTGCGAGTGTACAAGTTTTGAAGTGGCTGCAGAAGTCAGGGATTTGGGTTTGGATTTTAGGCTTGTGGATTCAGAGCTTGAATACATGTTTCAAGGTTTCGCATGAGGGTTTCTATAAGTCTTACAGGCATTTACAGCGTGTAAAGTTTGAAGCGAAAGATGCCATTGCTTCGCTGTATAAACACCCCGCATATTCTCAGGATATCTCTGCCGCCCATATGAATGCTTCAAGAAGTTGCACATACGTCCAAGTCCATAAAGAAACTTCTTGAGCTCTTGTTAGCTTATAGAAGCCATGACAGCACCTTTCAAAAGCAGTATCGTGTCAGCTGACAAGCATTCAACCCTTACCATCCCTACTTGGAGGGTCAGTGCTCACTAGACTAAGTAGATTAGAAGTTTGTTTGTCCTATGTAATAACCCTACTTGGCCCCATTCCTACCTTGCTCACGAAGCTCTCCTGGCTCTCCAAATAGACATTTGGGCTATTTCTCGAAGTGCGAGTGCCGGTTCATGCTGATCACACTCCATGTGAGCCTGCTGAGCGGAAGGACAGTCCAGATTGAGACAGGGCTGGATGTTGACGTTGGGGAATTCAAGCGGCGTGCGCAAAGGGCCCTGTCAGTTGGAAAGAGCAGACTTGTCCACCCCAGCGGGTCAGTATTGAATGAAGCAATGACAATCGGAGACAGTGAGTTATGCAGCGGCGATTTATTACACCTGCAAATGCAGCCACGATACAGGCTACCGGAGCGTATCGGGACGCAGCATTTGCTGTGGTCTTTGGCGATGGATCTGTGGTGACCTGGGGTTCTGCTGACCATTGCGGCGACAGCAGTGCGGTGCAAGATCAACTGAAGAATGTGCAGCAGATTCAAGCCAGTTCGTGTGCTTTTGCAGCCATCCTTGCAGATGGATCCGTGGTGACCTGGGGTCATGCTGCCTTCGGTGGCGACAGCCGTGCGGTGCAAGATCAACTGAAGAATGTGCAGCAGATTCAAGCCAGTGAACGAGCTTTTGCAGCCATCCTTGCAGATGGATCCCGGTGATCTGGGGACATGCTCTCTTCGGTGGCAACAGCAGTGCGGTGCAAGATCAACTGAAGAATGTGCAGCAGATTCAAGCCAGTGATAGCGCTTTTGCAGCCATCCTTGC
>CAJNIZ010003444.1:0-23612 GCA_905231905.1 Symbiodinium pilosum | reverse complement strand
AACATAAGGGGCCAAAAGTGACGACAGTTCTGAGGATCGCGATGAGGACCACCCCGCTCCCTGTGCCGTTTGGCACTTTTGAAGCGTGACGAAAGCATGAGGGGCCAAAAGAACGGACAGTTACGAGGATGAAGGCTTTGAGGCAGCAAAAACGATGACAGTTACGAGGATTGCGCACATTACCCCAGGCATCAAAAAGGATCCTTTTTTCATGAATATAAGGAATCCCATACCCCAAAAAGTATAAAGGATCCCTAACATTGATCCAGAATAAGCTTTATGGTTGTCGGGCGTTGGTAATTTTCGAAAAAGGACGCCGCTATGTACCCAACATGCCGAATCTTGGCAACCTCATGCAGGGCATTAGCTACTGGAGGGGTTTTCTCTATGAGGGATCCCGCTACCCTCGTGCTACCAAGTACCAACAAGTCAAGGGATTACCTGACATTTCTTCCTGTTGTATACATGCAGGAATGCATGTGTAGGCAGGTAGCGGGGTAATGAGGTAGGCAGGTATATACGCACGCGTGTATCTGTGTCCACGAACAAGGGTATATACGTACGCTGTACGCATGTTTGCGTACAACCATGCATGCACAGGTACGTACGTACATGCGTACATGCATACCCACCTAGTACATACATGCAAACATACATACATGCAGGTATACATATCCGCATTTGTAACCCTAAGCCCTAAACCCAATCTGCAACTGCCTTTAGATGCGTGTGTCGAACTTGCCCTGGCTTGGCCAGGGGTAGTGACGTTCGAAAATGGGGCGGGGGGCTTCTCAAATGGGGGGTACATGTCAGATTCCTGGGGAGATACTGTGATTATATAGGCATTACCGGGGTCATTTTGAGAAACTCCCACTTAGCACACATGCCATTGAAAGCACCAGCATGTGTGGGAAAAGTGCAGTTCCAAACAGACTGCTGGGCCCCGTAACCATGTATCATTTGCCCGTGAGCTGGGCACAAGGACCCGGTTGTGTACATGACCACTGGGGACCCTAACAGCTTATTTGCCGGGGTGTGCGGAAAATGCTTTCGGCGGGCTCTTTGGCCTATGGGCGCCACTCCCAGCGGAGGAAGGAAAAGGAGCGCACAAGTCCTCACTCTCCAAAAACATGAACCCAACCCCAAAAAGTATGTCTACCTCGTGCTGGAGTAGTGGCATGGTACTACGTTGGATATTGGGAATGCTTACCATTTGCAGTGGGGCAGGTATGTTTAGGGAGATGCCATTGCAAGTAAGGCGAGAATGGCCCCTTCGTACTGCAAAGAGCAATACTACCGATTGTTTTAACGCTTGTACGTCATAGTAGGCTCCAACACAAAACGGCCAACCAAACCCAAAACCCAACGCAGTTCAAGCAAAAATCATGCTATTCAGGTCAGGCCAAAGAAGGCCTGGTATTCGGCGATGATGGCCTGCATTGCTAGTGGTATCCCTTGCTCACGCGTTCTTAACAATGAAAACGCCCCATGCAACCAGGTACATATCGTGAATATCTATTATGAGGGACGATACGTTCATTTCTGGGAAACGACGGAGCACACACCTTCAAATATGTTTGCCCTCAAGGTGAGGACCCCGGTGTAGGGACCCACAATATGTACTGAAAACCATGCATGGCAGCACTACACCCAACTTTGCATTCTCAGGGTTCAACGTTTATGGTGTGTTTATGAGATGAAGATTATTCGGCTCACTGCCATTCGTTGTTCGAATCTGGCTGAAGCCATGATCAACACGAGTCTTACTGGTTCTCAATCATGCTCGATACGTCTGCTCGTCAAGTAGTATGCCCCTGTTGCCCTGGCTGGTGCTACCTTTGAATCAACCCTAAACTCTAAACCTTTATAGAAACATCGCTGTGCGTTGTCCCAGTGTTGGTCGCCAATACTGCTTACCCGTGGCCTCAAGCCATTCAGTCCCAAAGCCTAAAGACCTGGACCCAAAAATACTCGACCCTAAACTTTAAAGCCGGCCTTCGCGCTGGAGACCACGGTATCGAAGCTGAGTAACTCTGACTGGGGAGACGACTTTGGCATCCTCCTTGTGCCCCCTGAAGTCGGGAGACTTTCAGGGACGCCATATATATAGGACACTTTGAGGACACTTTGAGGTGGGTAGTTAGAAGGTGGTTACCCTTCAAGAAGGACTATATGGACCTGATATAGCACCAGTACCTTTCTATGAGCCTTCGTCGAGCTATTGGAGTTCCCACCTGGTGACTACCACCTGAACCTTACTCAATGGCTTCTATGTAGTTCCTTATTGGGACTGTTTTGTTTCTTGGTAAGGGATCTATAATATACTACCCCAAAAGGAAACTACATAGGAGGGTCTGGAAAACCCTTAAACCCTAAATGGGGTCACATAATAGGAGACTTTCAGGGAGCCTACCGGCGGCCTCAGAAAAGTCTTACTGAGTCTGTAATTTGGGGTTCCCTTTACAATTATACTATTATACGGGTTTAGGGTTTAGGGTTTAGGGTCTCCTTAAGACTAAGAGGATTTGGTATCTCCAACCCTCCAATGAGGATCCTACTATAACCATATGAAAATTATAGTGTCGTATTTGAGGGTTGGGGACATATAAGCGGTCTGATTTCTGAAGGGGTCTAGACTCTAGACCCCAAGCCCTTGCATGCAAAGGGCGGCTCCCAAACAAAAAGCCCCCGAAAATGAGCCAAAGACAATTAATGTTGAAGAGTGGTCATGGTGCACCCCAAGGGCCCATGTGGGCATATCGTATAGGCCTGGGCCCCAAGGTCAGTACATGAGAAGCCCTTTGGGCCCTAAGTACGCCCTTTAGGTTTGCAGGGCCTCAGCACGCGCATGATTTCGCAATGCACTTCAACGTTGCGGAGCCCCAGATCAAACAGACAACTGTCGCCCAGTCAGTCGCAAACGTCCTTACAATTTCGAAAATGAAAACAGAGCCAGCTGCATGTTCATAGTATGCAGTCTCAAGATTTAAGCTTCCTGGTCTGATTCAAGGGTGTTGAATTCTGGGCCTGCAATACCCAAGGCTTATAGTCACTTATAGTCCTCCTTGAATAGATAGAATATGGGTTTGGGTATACTATAACAAGATCCCCATATACCACATTTTCTGTCTACTGAAGGGGGGACTATACCCTAAACACTAAATCCTCAACCCTAATCCCTAAACCCTAAACCCTATTCCATCTACTTAAGGGGGACTATATCTTAACTATCCATTAAGAGTACGATGCATGCACACTATCCTGCACGGAAGGCGAGTTTGCGGGGCGTGGCTGAGAGCTGTTTCTTGGCCTCTTAGCATGTTTTAGGGCTTGGGGCTTAGGGTTTATAGGGTTTAGGGTTTATTGGGTTTAGGGCTTATAGGGTTTAGGGTTTAAGGTTTAGGGAAGAGAAGAATTACAACCCAGCTTCAAATCAGGGATTGCGCATCGCGCCCCAAAAGGAACATCTCAAACATTAAACATAAGGTCCAGTGACCTCCCTCCCTATATGGGGGAGTTTCTCAAAATTAGCGCCCCCTTTGGGCTATAGATCATATAATGGCACCTACTGTAAAATGTAGGGGTACCAAAACGGGACCCAAATTTTGGGAACTACCCATACACACCCATGAGAATCCGGCTAAGAAACCTCAACCGTAAACGTACGGGTTAGGGCGCGATTTAGGGTTCAGGATACGGGGTTATAACAGGGTTGAGGGTTCTGCACGTACAGGCTCCTATCAGAACACGAATAGAAATTGCATTGACAAACATGGCCATTGTAGACAAACAATCCCTTCATGTACCCCTAGACAATCAGCACTGATTCCTAATTTCTTAGGGACTGTAAAAAAACTCAAACCCTAAACCCTGAACCCTAAATCCTAAACCCTAAATCCTAAACCCAAAACCCTAAATCCTAAACCCTAAACCTAAACCCTGGACCCGGCCCCATACACACCCCCAACCCCACCTTGGAGGCACAACCCTTGGCTTGCACCGTTGCGGAGTGAAAGCTCTTCAGCCTTGTCGAGGGCTTAGGGGTTAGGGCTCAGGAGGGTTTAGGGCTTAGAAGGGTTTAGGGTTTAGACGGGTTTCGGGTTTAGGAGGGCTTCAGAGATCAGGAGGGGTTAAGGTTTAGGGATATACGCGTGTCAGTGATGGAGTGGGCTAGGGATTCATCGACAGGTATCTGGGCCCTAGAGATCCAGGAGTTCAGAGGCCAAGGTGGGTTCTTCCAAGTAGGAGGCTGCGACGTCATTTCCACAAGAAGCTTAGGAACTGACAGAGCCGCACTCTTGATGGGAAAATACTAGGTGAGCATACTGCAGTGCTGCAGTAGAATGTTTCCTTAAGTTTGGGTGTTTGATGTTAGTCACGCGGTGCTTTTTTCCATCCAACGTCTTCTTTTGCTTAGGTTCTCCGACCGCTGCCCTCATGAAGTGCAGCGCGGCCCGCGCTTCAAGGCTATGAAAGACTCGCACTCTAATTCCTAAATGCCTGAGATGATATAAGGATTAATGCAAAAGAAAATGGAAACTACTATTATAGGATTTAGGGTTTAGTGTGCAGAGCCCACATCATTAAGCACTGGCTTGCTAAGAATACTCACTGAAATAAGTGTAATTCTGAACCTAATTACCCAGAATAGTCGAAAGCCAAATGGAAAGAACATCTTAGAAGAACCGGCAGCTCAGTACATGTGCAGAAACATGCCATGTAGGTCGACAAATTAACTGAATTCCTGAAATCCGTCTTGAGCGTCAACGCATCTGAAGGCTGCCTTAGGCCCAAGACAATGACTGCTTGCAATGCCATGCATAGTTACAACATACTATGATTTCATAATGGCTTCAGGTACAATAGGTGCAAATTTGACCTTGCTTGGGGTTGACACAGACATAACAAGACCTGTGAATGTTCAGCTAGTGTGAAGCCATCTGACGCCGTAAACCTTGCACTGTGCCTCCAAAAGGCAGAGCCACCAAACCCTATCACCCCCCCGGCTTAGAGGCACCCTGCAGTGACCAGTGCGTTAGAGGATAATTATCGGACATGCTAACTTTAAGCGTTGCTTCTTCTGGGTTGTGGTAGGAGTTCACTGTATTTCCTACGTCAGCGGTCTCATACAACTTTTGCAGAACCTCTTTCAAATCTAGAGATGGCTGACTTGCACAGCCTACAGATTTTGCGCCCACATTTGTGGAAACGGCAAAAGAAGATCTTTAAGTTCGTATGTGGCAAGAACAAGATCACTATATCGTGTGGCCTGTCATCAGAATACCCAAAATCCACCTTTCCCGTCCTCTACATACCACATTGTCAGTCGGAATTTCACTGGCCGGCCAATACAAAGCTCTGTATAGACAGCAGATCGCTTGCAATCTGTTGACATGCGCGCGCTGACTTTTGACAGAAACAGCCGATTTACCTGTACTGAATGGATCGTAATAAGCTGTAGTGGTCACATTGTAGCCGTGGCGTTAGCAGCTGGTAAGTACACCTAGGTCAGACAAAGGCACGCAAGCAAATATCCGTCTAGCTTTTGGGCTTACACGCTCGCTTGCATAGCATGGAGCCGTAAGAACAGCTGATATGCAGGTCACCAGTTTGCCACGAAGAGGCTTCCGCATAGTTTCCCATGAAGCTCCATATTATGCTCACTCCACATTTCCTGGGGACCGCCATGCACTAGATCCGGGTCTTTTACAAAACATATGTGCCTCAAAACCAAGGAACGACCATCAGTGGCAGGCTTTTTTGCATGGACATCCGCGACTCAGACAGTCCATGTCCACGGTACTTGTAAAAGCGTATCGGCTTGGCAGATGCAAGGAACTTCTACAACTTGCCAACCAAAGGACAAAACATGACCGGAGTAAAACTGCTCAGCCATGCAAGTCAAGATCAAGAACCGTAGACTTACAAGGGCAACACCAACAACATCGCTTCCCGTTGCATCTATGAACTCGGCCACTCTTCAGGCAGCTTGTGCTTGTGAACTTTATGTTGTCCAGAAAACCGAATGTTAACCAAGAGCAGCAGGCGAGGCTTCCTCTCAAGGACTGTCACGACCTTGGGTTCTTCTCTGTAAGGGCTTCAGCCAAATGAACCCTAAACCAAGCCCAAACTAACCCTAAACCCTGAACCCATTATACTCATCCGCCCAGGAGCAAGGTTTGCTGCCTCTCCAGCTAGTTCGGCAGCAGGCCGTGGTCTCACTTCCTGTCTTGCTGGTTGTTAAGGAAAAAAGAACGGAACAGCCAATGGAACCGCATTGTGTGATTGGGTAGTAGCCTCCCAACTTGCTCCCTTAAGGTCTCCAAAGTGTGGGAAACGCTGGGGTCTCTGACTGTTGGTTCGCTCGCGTGTTCTCCACTTGGGCCTCCAAAGCAAGAGCATCTGCCTATGCCTGGCAGCTCTTACGATGTCCGATGTCCCCCACACTAAACCTGAGTTTCTGCACGGGGCTTGTCACAAGTTGACGCGTGATGTAAGGTTCTGAAGTATTTGAATACATGTAATAGGTTTCGGGGGCACAACCCTGAACCCGATCAGGAGCCATGCCAATCCAGGACCGTGTGTTGGAGATGCATTACAAAAAGTCATTCCAAGAAAAGTCACCGAGAAAATAATCGTTGATTTGGTTGGTGGGCATGTGCCATAACGTGCTTTCAGATGCCCTTATTTGTTCGACTCCAATTCGAAGCTCTACACCATTTGCCTTAAGTCTTCTTACCCTGCCGAATATCATTCAGAAGCTACTAGGTAGATTAAATACCTAAACCCTAAACCCTAACCCCGCCACCCTGAACCAGTATATTACCAAACAATAGTCGTGTCTCTTGTGGTACTTGCAGGAGAGCATAGACCCTCACCTGGTTACAACTTGGGCTATTCCTTAAACCCTGAAGCCCTGAACCTCCAAACCGTAAACCCCTAAACGATTAAGCCCTAAACCACCCAGGCTTTGGGAACCCTACACCTGTCCAGAAAGAGCTCCTGCTTTGGTGCTGGTGCTTTTCCGTAGAGCCAGTCGCAGATCACTGCCCACAGGTCCGTTTCCTGCACCAGCTGCGTATCCTCTTTGGGTACTAAGGGAATAAGGAAGTATATTGAATAGGGAGTATACGGATTATATTCCTTTATTCTAGTTCGGTATTGCCCCCACTCAGCAACACTTGGAAAACAACTATGAATCCAAACTTATATAGCCGTTGATAGAACCCTGGGTTGGGGCAGTACCCAAGGTACTGCCCACAAAGGGCCTATTTTGGGAGCTGTCAATCTAGAAGGTGAACATAACATGAACACATCCTGGAAGTCAGAGCAAATTGTTCAAGTGTTCCACTCATGCCCTATTCGGAATCGGCAAGGCTACTTCAAGGCAGGGCCCAATAAACCTACCAGGCTCAGTAGAGAACCCCTAAACCTTAACCCCTAAATTTTAGGGGAGCAAGCTCCCAAGTGCGCCAGCGCAGCAAGGATATAAGATAATTAATTTCACAGCAGCTTGGCAGATTTGATAAGGAGCAAAAAGGCCACAAAGAGGTTTAAGTAAATTGACACAAAAGGCCCAGAAGAGGCCCAAGGCTAGAAAAGGCCCAGAAGAGGCCCCGAGGCCCAGAAAAGGCTGGAAAGAGGCTCAGAAGTCCACAAAAGGCCCAGAAAGGCCCCGAGGCCCAGAAAATGCTGGGAGAGGTCCAGAAGCAAAAAAAAGCCCAGAAAAGGGCTTAGAAAAGGCCCAGAAAAGTCTGGGAAGAGGCCCGAGGCCCTAGAAAAGGCCCAGAAGAGGCCCCGAGCCCAGAAGCCCACAAAAAGGCCCGAGACTTACCCCGAGGCCCAGAAAAGGCTGGGAAGAGGTCCAGAAGCTTAAAAAAGGCCAGAAGAGGCCCCGAGGCCCAAAAAGGCTGGGAAGAGGCCAGAAGCCTACAAAAGGTTCAGGTGAGGCCCGGGTCTAGAAAAGGCCAAAACCGGCCCCGAGAAGGTTGGGAAGAGGTCCAAGCCTAGAAAAGGTCCAGAAAGGCCCCGACCCCAGAAAAGGAGAAAAAACCACAAACCGAAAGCAAAAAAGATTTAGATGACGGGTCGACCCCTAGGAGAGACAATTTCAGCAGAACTTACCTAGGGCACCAGCTGCGCTGGCGAATCCTACACCCTAAACCCGAAATCCTAAACTCGAAATCCTGAAGCCCAAACTCAATCAAGGACATTTTATGCAAGCAGGCTCTTGGAATCTCCAAGCTCTGGCTGCAGGCCTTCCTTATCTTACTGGCTCTTATAGCAAAGAATAAGGGACTATAATCCTGATATAGTCCCCATAGAATATAAGTCGGGAATAAGGGAACATAATCCCTAAAGGGTTCCTTTCGAATCTGAAAAATCTGCCGGGATGAGGCGGCGCGACGCTTAAGATTCAGTGTTTAGGGTTTAACCCTAAACCCCTAAACCCTAAATTGAAAGACCAAGGTGCTCAACCCTAGGATCCAAAGAAACCCCTAGCAGGCTCCAGGAAAAGTATCCGTGGGCCTATCAGCAAAACACCTTCCGCCATTGGGGTTTAGGGTTTAGGATTTAGGGAAAATAGGTACTGCACAGGCCGTTGCCCATTTGGGAATCCCTTGGGGTCCCCTAAGTGTCATCTAGTCTATGGTAGTTTCGAGAACTAGGGGAAGATCCCAATATACACCCACGAAAAGATTTTGTGAAAGGTTGAAAAGCTTCACCGGGGTACCTGGACCCTTTTCTTACTGACGCTTAATGCGGAATTTGGGAATAGGTTGTATAGAGCTTTAATTCCCTTATTCCCTGCTAGGAACCAGTAAGTTTGAGTATTAGCACCAGCCAGTGTCGCTGCCTCAGCGGCGTCGCAGCGCAAGTCTTCGCAGCTGAACGAAGCGAGGGTGGCCTGACTTGTGTAAATGCCAGCCCTTTTAGGGTTGAAAGTTCAGGGATTAGGGTTTAGGGATGTCAGGGATCCGAGAGAGGTAGGTGAAAAAAGTAATGTGTCCACTGCGTTAAGCCAATGATACCAGCATTGTGACTCTTTGCGAGGAGGCTCCCTACGCTGTTAGTAACAGCAGGCCGCCACAAAGCAGTATTCTCACAATGTTCTATTACCTTTGCAAACCGGTTTAGAATTACTTATACGTCTCCCCATGAACGCTGTAGCAACATCATTGATTTCCATTGTGAACTTTCTGAATCCTAGACCATCAATAGCAGTTTCCATTTTCTTTTCTAGTACCCCATTCTATCCTCATTACCCCTAGTTTTGGGGAACTACTACATAGAGAGTTGTGGTTTGTCGGCCGCCCCCACCCAAAGATACAGGATAGTAAGAACAGAGAGAGTAGGAATAATAGCAGTAAGAACTGGCATAACAATAATCATAGTAACGATCGTAAATAGTAGTGGTAATGGTAATAGATAACAAACAGTATAGTAGTAGCAGTGATCAAAGAGCAGCTGTGGGCTCTGTGGTGTAAGCCGCATTCAATTAGAAGCGTTTTCGGCAGGCTGCTGGATCAAGCAGAACCTGAACACCCACAAAGTAGGTAGATTAATGGCACTAAACAAACCCCGAAAACAGTGAACAAGCCTGTTGCTCCACATGCTTTAGGCCTTAAGGTTTGCTTGTGGAGCCGTATAAGCTCGACGCTGTATTTTTGTTCAAGGCCCCGTGTTTCCCTTGACCGTTGCTCTTGGAACACGAACGTTACCATGGTTTGGGCATGGATGCTCTAGTGACCGTATGCTCTTGGAACACGGCGGTATTAAGGCTTGGACATGGATGCTCTAGTGACCGTATGCTCTTGGAACACGGGGGTATTAAGGCTTGGACATGGATGCTGTGGTGACCGTGTGCTCGTGGAACACGAACGTTATTCCGGTTTGGGCATGGATGCTCTGGTGACCGCCTGCCCATCATCATCATCATCTTCTTCTTCTTCTTCATCATCTTCATCATGACCATATCATCCTCCTCATCATCACCACCATCATCATCAGGGATCCCATTGGGGGACACGAATAGAGCTATACCCAAACTCGAACATGGATATCATCCTCTCTGCCAGCATGGATACTGAAGCACCGTACATGCTGGAACATGCAGGTCACCGTCGTGCCCAGCATGGATGCTCGACGACGGCACATACTCCCAGAGTAGGCGCTCTCCCAACATGGTAGTTCCCCAAAATAAGGGGATTCCAATATAGACCCCCCAAAATACTATAATCCTTATTCCAGGAATCCCCCAAAAAGGTACACCTAATTTTGGGAAACTCCCAAAAAGATGTGCGCAAAGTTGCGTGAAATGTGGGCTTCTTTATCTGGACCGCCTGTGGATGCTTGCGAAACTTCGCGCATGAGAACGAAACCAGTGACCTTACTCCCCATCAATCATGACACAAACATGCTCATACTCGTAGCAAAGGAAAGCCAGCACAAATGCAAACAACCACGAAGGGAAACAGAACAAAGGTTCGATCACTACTTCATGAACGTGGACAGCGCGCATAATGAAAAGTAGGAAT
This sequence comes from Symbiodinium pilosum, assembly GCA_905231905.1. Classification (NCBI taxonomy): domain Eukaryota; class Dinophyceae; order Suessiales; family Symbiodiniaceae; genus Symbiodinium; species Symbiodinium pilosum. Next base: position 13,074 of record CAJNIZ010003444.1, on the reverse strand, counting down.
AATAGTAACAGTAATAATCATAAGAATGGTAGTGAGAATACAAATAATAGTAATACTAGACCCTGGAGTTGAAGGACAAATCCACGCAACACGCGTTACACTAAGTCATGCTGCGTGAAAAACTTGTGCCAGATGATAGCGAGTAGAGCTATAGCCCCCCTAAAGTAGAATGAATATGGCGTATATGTGGACCCTATTATAATATACCCAAAGCCGTAGTCTGTGTACTTAAGGGAGACTACAGCAATGTAGCACGGATCCCAGCTACTGGTGGTAAAGATATGAAGCAAGAAGCAAGCACGGCCATCATGCTGACAGATTTTTTTTCGATTTAAAGAGTTTGGGAGATTGTTCCGCTTGTAAGCTCTCAGCGCACGCCTTTACTTCAAAAGCCGCAGCTCCATTCAATGTAGTGCCTTACAAACCAGATAGGCATGCCAATGATATAGGAACTGCGAAGATGGCACTGCCAAAGGTGTGCGTGTTTTTTTACGGGTGGAGTCTCCGTAGTGCCTGGTGCTGTGTACTAGGAATTGTCACTTATCATAGCATAAGCCTGCCAACTTCCCACACTGCCTTCGTCTGCTGGCCCTGCGCAGTCCAGCGGAACTCAAGACCTGCCAAGAATACTCCTGGTGCTTGACGGGGGAGCGGGGAGGTAAATATAGGTACCGCTATGGGGGTTTGCATGGGAATTATATATACGGATTATTCTAGGGATTCACTCCCCCACTCTCCTTTAGTTTCAGAGCAATTCCAATCCTACCTTTCACAACCCCTATGATATTCCCCTATAGAATCCCCTGTCAAGAGTTTAGACTATAGTTCATGTCAAATCCACATGGAAGTTTCCCTAAATTACTGTTCCCAAAATGGGGGAAATGTATATAGGGCCCCGTATTATAATAGGAACCTAAATATAGGACCCAGTATTGACAATAATTTAGGACAATCCCCACATAAGCACCTGATCATCTGCTACGATCTGCCGTGGTCGACTTCAATGTACACATACACGGTCTAAACTGAAGATTAACTATAGTCTAAACTCCTTGAAGGGGTTTATATTGGGGATTACATCGGGTGTAAGTTTTACAGTAAGGTTTAGGATTTCGGGTTGGCGGTTTAGGGTTTACGGCCTCGGGGTAATATTAGGGAATGCTAGGAGTTTAGACTAAGATGATATGGCCCGTCCTTTGGCCTTCCTCTGCAACTTATGTAAACCCAGGCTGTGTGGAGTCGCATCAGCTCGACAAGTTTCCTGAATTTGGGAGTTCCAAAAATGAGGGTCCGCTTTAAGAATTTGGGTGTGCGCTAAATAATTGTTTTTCTCGGAAAATGGGGGTGCACCCCCCATTTCATACTTCGGGTTCTTTCCTGATAGCAATACAAAGGGAGGCAATTAGGGTACAAAGTGCTCAATTCTTCCTGAGGCTTCGAACTCCACCCATCCCTCCATTCGCAAGCCTCCAGACTCTGTTCGTGCGACGTGCACGTTGGTCGTCTGCAGCAGTCCTGCTTTCGCCAGGATAAGCCGCAGTTGACAAGTTTTAGTCAGAGATGGAATACCCCAAACCCTAAACCCTCAACGTGCTGGCTCCAAAACCTTGGGCCATGCAGTGTGCACCATACGCCTGATCTCTTCCGTGAGCGGTCGGCTAACCCAAAGGATCCGTGCAGCTTTACTTATAGTATATATTTGGGCTCAAAGTAGGTGTGGGCAACTCGCAAAAGGTCCTAGGTATATACGGCGAACCTGCATGGACCCTTTGGGTACTACGAGGAGCCCCTAGGAGCCCCTAAAACATAAAACCTGAATCCTGAACCCTGAATCCCATCCTGCAGCTCGCGCGCGTGGGGAAAATCCTGTTCTAAGCTGGGACGAGAACGGAGGAGTGGTTCAGGGTTTAGCTTAGTCTTACGGGATCTCATTTCTAGAGCCTGCTGGAGGTTTGGGCGCGCTTGAGTTCTTAGGGCTGATCTGCAGAAAAAAAAGTCACAATTAACCCTAAGCCCTAATCGGCCCTAATGCCCCGAAGCCCTCATCCCTAACACCCTAATCCCTAAAGCCTGATCCCAAAACCCTGCTCCCTGTAAACCCTAATCCCTTAACCGCAGGAATGCCAAGAACCACTAGCCTGATAGCTTGATGAACTTAGTCCCACACAGCTGTTAACAACATCCCTGGCATCCTGTGAGACCCTTCCTATAATCAAGAGTTTAGGGTTTATTCGAGAGTTTGGACTACAGCTCATATGAAGGGCTTTACAAGGTTTGTTGTTCTTATACGTCCATATTGGGATTAGGGGCGATTACGGGTACATATGTGAAATAAACATATATATATATATAGATGTGTGTATATTGTGAATCTGCAAGGTGTGAGCTGCTGCGCTTACTCTCCCGATGCCTTGACAGGCTCTGAGGGGGAGGGTAGGGATAGGCAGGGTCCTAGAGGCTGATCAGAGCCATTGTGGGCGCGGGGCGCTCCGGAAGTGAAGGAAGAGAAGAAGGAGAAGAAGGAAAAGGGGCGAGGCCGCTCTGCATTGGAAATCAGCCTGGGGACAGGCGACAGGCCAGGTGATTCAGATTGGTAGCGGAGCCCGGCCCCTCGCGAGGATCGCGGAAAGGGGGGTTAGGGCTCCAGAAGCTACTCCATATCGGAAATGGCGGAAGATGGCCCGAGTGGTTCCAGTCAAGAGGAGAAGGGCTCTTCGATCTGGACACTGCTTCCAAGTTTTGATCCATCCGTGGATGACCCTCGAGAATACAAGGACAAGGTGCTGTTCCTCCATAAGATCTGCCCAGCACGAGACAAAGGAATGCTCGCACCTCGCTTGGCGATGTCCTGTAAGGGTACTGCCTGGAGTCAAGTGCGACAGCTGGATGCCTCGAAGCTAACAGATCCAGAGAACGGCGTGACAGTTCTTCTGAAGGCTTTATCCTCCTGGGATGAAGCAGCCGAACTCCAGACGTACGAAAAGTTCGAGAAGGCTTTGTTCCGAACTCAGCAAAAATCAGATGAAACAACCATGTCCTTTGTCAACAGACTTACCGTGGCCTTCAGTGATATGGGTCCCGACCTCACCATGAAAGATGTGCAGGCATTCGTTCTTCTTCGCCAGAGCTCGTTGTCTTCCGAGGACAAACGCAAGGTGATCACGATCACTGGTGGCAGCCTCGAAGCTTTCAAGATCGAGCAGGCCATGAGGACACTTTCTACAAAGATCTTGACGACGGGCACGGAGGCTAAGAAGAAGATCTACCCCGCGAACTATGTCGACACCGACGACTTCGACGAGGCCCACTTCGTCGACGACATCTTGGACGACGAGACCATGGTGATGCAGATGGCGGAGGATGGAGACGAAGACGCAATCTTTGTCACGGAATACGAAGGCCAGATCTTGGATTATGTTCAAGAAATGCCGGAGTTGGCAGAGTGCTTCAATGCATACTCGTCAGCAAGAGCTCGCTCGCGCGAGCGCGCAAAAAGCAGGGGCTTTTGGCCTCCCAAAGGCCGCTCCAAAGGGAAGAACAGTGGTGGCCGTGGAAAAGGTGGTGGAAAGGGAAATGGCCAGAAGAGGTCTCTGGCTGAGCGTATCGCAACGTCTTCCTGCAGGGCTTGTGGGAAGGTTGGACATTGGAAATGGGAATGCCCAACGAGAACAACATCGACAAGTTCCGCAAGCACCCAGGAAGTGGGAAACTTCACCATCAAGACGGGCGACCCGGAGGCCGAGTTTGTCGAAAACCTCCCCAACGAGACCCTGACGATCGAGGACATGATGGCCAGTCTTCGACCTGGACGAGATCCCAGGGCCCCCTCCTTAATTCAAGTGCAACAAACGTTAATGAACGATCAGCTTGAAGAACTAGTTGGTCATGATTATTTTCCCCAATATTTTTCGTGTGACGTGCTCCCAAAGACTCAGAATCCCATAGTCCAGCTGTGCAGACGCTGGGGAAAGCTGAGGGACGCAGCAAGTGAGAGTGCTGAGGCCCTAGTGGTAGGAGGGACCGAGGTTGCTGTCGTTGACACAGGTGCCAGCAAGACGGTCGTGGGAAAAGATAATCTGAAGCGCTTCACTGATCAGCTTTCCCCAGAGTTGAAGGCTGGAATTCGGTCCAGCAAGTCTCAGACTGTGTTTCGGTTTGGCAACAATGGCACTTTGCCCAGCTTGTTCTCAGTCTACATTCCCTTGAGGTCTGGTGGATGGTTCCGTATTGAGGTTGTAGAGGGGAAGACTCCTTTTTTGTTGTCTAATTCTTTCTTGCGGAAAATCAAGGGGCAGATAGACTTTGAGCACGATGTCCTTCGGATTCCTAGGTGGCAGCAAGAAATCAAACTAACTGTTGATGGTAAAGGGCTGTATCTTGTTGATATGGTAGAACTGCTTGAGGTGTTTGCCCCCAAAGAGAGAGACAAGAGAGATGATAGAGAGAAACATCATACGTGGACACTGGCGGCCAGTGCTCTCAACTCAGATAGTCCGGCCTTCCAAGAGGATCCTTGTCCAGTCTCGACAGACAGCGATGGAGGCTCTTCTCGATCAACCCCTTCTCCTTGCCGAGAACCCCGACCTCAACGTGACCTACAACCACGAAAAAATTCAGCGTCCCGAGGGAGTTCGCACACTTCGCGCATGGAGCATGTACGAGGTCGACAGCGGGAAGCACAAGGGCAAAACCTTCAGGGCCATCTACGAGGAAGATCCCGGGTACGGTCAGTATATCAGAAACAGAAAGATGACAAATCGAACACTTCTCAGCTATCGTTCCTTCTTCCTTGCCATGGAGAGAGCAAAGACCCAGGGAAAGACAATGAGCCCACCGCCAATTCCTCCCGCGTCCTCTCAGACATCCCCGGGAACTATGCTGGCACAGATGGGCCAGCAGGAAATGACGTCGGGAAAGATGATTGCTCCCACACCTCAGGACCAGCGGCCAATTCGTCCGGGACGTCCGATGACGCCTCGCAACGAAAGCAGCTCGTCGACATCCAAGAGAACATCATCGTGGGCAGTGTTGGAGGACAGTCAAGCAGTCATGAAGACAGACCTGACCCCAGCACGGGAGCAGGAAATTCGCACTCAGATGGCTCTCCTTCAGAGGGAGCTGGATCAAGCTCAGGGATCGAGCTAGATAGCCCGACCCGTTGCAGATCCGAAGTTCACATTGCATCGGCAGATCAGGAATGTGCCTTGAATCCTGAACAGGTGTGTGCAATCATCAGTCAGTTGGAGGAGTTTTGCTGTCACCTTGAGACATGTTTTCAGGCCATGCAAGCACATCCTGAAACCAGAAGCAGTTGTGACCGAAGTCATGCAGGTGAAGTTCCCCGAACGTTTCTGGAAGTTAACATAGGGGAGTGTATTCCGGTAGGAGCTTTTGTTGATAGTGCTAGGGTAGGGTATGTGAAGCAGACAATATCCAGAAGCAGCCTGCGTGACAACACGTATGAAGATGCGGTATGGCAGGTCCTGGACAAGAAGTTGCCTCAACATGTCTGGGTGAATGTAGGACTTAAGAACCCAAATTACGAGGAGTTGTGTAAAGTAGGTCAGTTCTGTCACGCAATGTACTTCGATCAGGTGTCAAGGGGAGATCATTTTCACATATGGGCCCCCGAGATGCATAGTTGGTCCCAGTTTCTACCCGAAATCCTTATGGGTACTCTCCAGACGCGATATGACCCCAAAGTGTGTGGTGTTGGACGAAAATATAGAGGCAACAACTTCTTGAGTCGAAGAGTGGTTTTCCAAACAACATCCAAGAACATGCATTCCTTTCTGGACCACAGGTATATTTCCCAAAGGGACCCCGAAAAGGTTTATAGGAACCCCAAGGGACTCCCCGAAAATCTTAGATATACACGTGGACTCGCAAGGAATGTGGCCGATGTAGTCCAACAAAAACATTCCGAGGCCCCTTTGATTCATGAAGAGATCTGTGCAACAGCTATGGACAAGCCAGGCCCTGAAGTAACCCGTAGTGAAGGTGAACAGGCCCTCAAGCGTCGTCGTTACCTTTTTAAAAGGGGACCCCGAGAAACTGAGGGACACAACAAAACCCTGGACACTTGGGCATCAGTTTTCCGAAAGCTTAATGTAAGGATACCCAGGGTTGGGAATTTTATAGTTGGGCCTGAGGATGAGCTGATCCGAAGTGTGCAGAGTTTGGTTCCAGGCATGAGGGTGCACCATGTGGAAGCATGTAGGGGGACAAACCGCCTCAGAACTCCTCAGCTTAGGGATAACCCTCAAGACGTTACTCACCGGCATACCGTAGTGATTCATCGACAGACGGGGGAGATCGAGGAAGTAGGAAACATTGAAAATTGGACAATACTCCCCAAGTACAAGCAGCATGGTCCCAGTAAACCAGCCAAGGTATCTCTAACAGTGTTTGGCAAATCCCCGGAACCCGAAACTCACCAGGAGACCTCACATCCTGATTCAAATGTAGTACCTCACCCAGTCTTGCCTCCTCCATCGAATGCTGAACAGACTTCCCATGTAAATCCGAGTGCCGATGTAGACATGGTCCCACCTGAAGAACCTGACAAAGAAGCCTGGGGGCCACCTCCAATTGCTAATCATGGACCAGCTTTCCGAACCCTGAATCCCCAAGAAAAGGGGGAGATTCGGAGGCTCCATCATAATCTCGGGCACCCCGATGGAAATCGCTTCGCACGATATCTTAAGCAAGGGGGGGCTTGTGAAGCGGTAGTGAAAGGGGCTCTTCAATATCAGTGCGATGCATGTTCCGAGTCTAGAAGGGGCTTCATGGCATCCCGTCCTGCAGCAATTCATGACAACATTTCCTTTAATACCAAGGTAGGGATTGATTTGGCCTCGTGGAAGAACTCGAAAGGGAAGGAGTTCAGCTTTGTTCATTTCATAGATGAGGGGACGATGTTTCATTTAGGAGCTGAGTGCCTACAAGGGGTAGATGGGGTTATGGATCATTTTGAGCACTTGTGGGTGAATTGGGCAGGGTACCCCCAAGAAGTGTATGTTGATCCCGGTGGGGAGTTTGTTTCAGATGCATGGGCCGTTCGTATGCAGGAAGCGGGTATAAAGGTCCACATGTCGGCAAGTGATTCCCACTGGCAATTAGGAAGGGCGGAGATCCATGGCAGTACAATCAAACAAATGTTGAGCAAAATGGATCTTGAGGACCCGATAGAGAGCTCCGTAGCTTTCCAGAGGGCCCTCCGTCAGGCATTCAATGCAAAGAACACACTCAGTCGAATTGATGGGTATACTCCGCAGCAAGCCGTAATAGGAATCTCGAGCAGGATCCCAGGATCAGTTTTGTCAGATGGCAATGCCTCCTCACATGCCCTCGCGGACAGTCCCTTACCAGAAGGGCAACGTTTTCTTGAACAGCTGAAGCTCCGTGAATCAGCGCGCAGAGCCTTCATCCAGGTCGACAACAGTGCAAGTGTCAGACGAGCCCTTCTCAGGAGGACGCGACCTTCACGTGACATCTGGGAAGTAGGCGATCTTGCATTGTACTGGCGCCGGAGAGGTGGAAACATGCGGCGCGAGCACGGGCGATGGCATGGTCCGGCGACAATCATCGCAATTGAAAGGTCCAAGGTGGTGTGGCTTGCCCATAGTGGGCGCCTAGTGCGAGCTAGCCCGGAACAACTTCGACCTGCCTCTCTTCGTGAATGGCAACTTGTGCCAAAAGATGAGCGAGGCAAACCCTTGGCGAATCTGATGTCGTTGAAGGAGCGACTGCGACAGGCTCCCAACTTCCTGGACCTCGACGGAGAAGAAAGACCAGAGAGAGAAGAGGTAGAGGCAGAGTTAGATCGGCAAGTAGCTGAACCTGAAGTAGAAGCTGCCCCGGAATCCTTACCAGTTGATGGTCTTCCGTCTCCGGAGGGTGTGCAGGTAGAACCGGAGGCCGAAACTGGCCCGAGCCTTTCCCCGGAGACCCTTCCCGTTATTTCTGAAGATGCACGTCAAGAGTTTGAACGCAATGTACAGATCCCTGTTCCTGAGGAAGATTCAGATTGCCTTTTGGTTGAGGTTGGGGATGATGTTGTGTTCGAGCCCATTGAAAGCATTCTCCATAGTAGTGTGGAGACGTGTTGGGAAATAGATATAAGTCCCCCTGAAACATGGAATCTTCCGAAGGAATTGGACGAAGACATGTTTTGCTTGGCCAGTGATGCACGTAAGAAGCGCGTGGAGGCGCGACTTCGTGACCTCACTGTGAGAGAGCAGCAGCGTTTTGCAGCGGCAAAGCACAAGGAAGTAGGAGCATGGCTGTCCCACAAAACCGTGCGCAAAGTGGCCAAAGGCCGCATTCCTGACAAGAACATTATGAGGTGTAGATGGATCTACACCTGGAAAGCAGCAGATCCCAGTACCGCAGCAACTGCCGACGGTCGAAAGGCTAAGGCAAGATTAGTCGTCTTGGGTTTCGAAGACCCCGATCTTGATCGAGTTCCCAATGATGCCCCCACTTTAAGCAAGGACGGCAGGCAGTTGCTGTTGCAAAAGATTTGTAGTAACCGTTGGCGTTTGTGCAGTTTTGACATCAGCACGGCTTTCTTGCATGGAAAGGGAGACGGTAGGTTACTGGGCATTCATGCTCCCCCTGAAGTAAGAGAAGCTCTTTCCATGGAAGAGGGTGATCAGTGCGAGCTACAAGGAGGGGCATATGGAAGGATAGACGCTCCTTATTTGTGGTATCAAGAGCTACGTTCCACACTTCTTGAGCTAGGTTTTACGCAGTGCCCTCTAGATCCTTGTATCTATTCACTGTCAACGGAAGACTCAAAAGGGAACCATCGTTGTCACGGGGTTCTGGGGATTCACGTGGATGACGGTATCTGTGGTGGGGACAGTCAGTTCAGGGAGGTTTTGGAAAAGCTCAGAAGTAGGTACAACTTTGGTTCCTTTGAAGAAGGGTCTTTTGTCTTCACAGGCATTCGGGTTCACCAATGGGATGACATGAGTATTGAACTTGATCAGGTAGATTACATTGAGGGGATAGAGCCCATTAATGTTCCCCGAGATAGGCGTAGGAACCCTGATGATCCCATTGATGAACCCGAACGGAAAAGGTTCCGGCAGTTGATTGGAAGCCTCCAATACGCTGCTGTCCACACGCGGCCAGACATAAGTGCCAAGGTAGGCGAAATGCAATCCGCTGTTAATAGCGCTAAAGTAGCACATTTGTTGGAAGCCAATCGAATACTGCAGGAAGCCAAACGTCACAAAGTGACCCTCATGATTGTACCAATTCAGGAGAGCAAAGTGACCTTCTGCGCGTTTTCTGATGCTTCTTTCGCATCGAGCAGTAATCTAAGTGCCCATCAAGGTACGGTCATCTTTGCGACCTCAAGCGAACTGCTGGAAAACAATTCGGCTGTTGTGTGTCCCATGGCTTGGTCATCCAAGAAGATTCCCCGGGTCGTTAGAAGCACTCTAGGTGCTGAAGCGATTGCCTTGAGCAATTCAGTAGACAGACTTTCTTGGCTCCGAGTCTTTTGGGCATGGATGAAGAATTCCAGAGCTGAGTGGCAAGTTCCGGAAAAGCTGTTGCCTTCTGAGCCCACGGCAGCGGCAGTCACCGACTGCAAGTCAGTTTTTGATATAGTAACTCGGACAGCTCCTCCACAGTGTGAAGAACATAGAACGACAATCGAGTGTCTTCTTATTCGAGAGAGGATGCTAGAGAACTGTCGGTTGCGCTGGGTGGCTTCAGGGGCAATGCTGGCGGATTGCCTCACCAAATCGATGGAGGCAGGCCGACTACGAGAGTGCCTCCGAACAGGGAGATACTCGCTGTTCGATGAAGACCTGGTTCTCCGTCAGAGGTCTGAAAAGCGGAAACAGTTGAACTGGGTCAAGAAACCAGAGAGCCAGGACACATCCGAATGCCTGCACAGTAGACATGATACTGCCGATTTTTGGAAACTGGATAGCGAGCGACGATGGGTAGATAGGGTCCACCGTAATCCACGGTGGAGTAGGTTTACTCCCATTGGGGTAGGTGAGTGTCCTGTTGGGTTTGAAGAGTTTGGGGTCCATCGTACCACGTTCGCCAATTTCATTTCCGGAAAGAAGCGTGTATTTCATGACATTTGGGTCGGAGCCACTGCACATGACTGCGAAGCAGAGTCATGGACAGGAGTCACACGAATATTTTTGAAGTCCTCTCAGGATTCAGCAGCTCACTAATCAACTTTCAAGAGAAAACATAATTTTTAGTGAGTGTGAATCTGCAAGGTGTGAGCTGCTGCGCTTACTCTCCCGATGCCTTGACAGGCTCTGAGGGGGAGGGTAGGGATAGGCAGGGTCCTAGAGGCTGATCAGAGCCATTGTGGGCGCGGGGCGCTCCGGAAGTGAAGGAAGAGAAGAAGGAGAAGAAGGAAAAGGGGCGAGGCCGCTCTGCATTGGAAATCAGCCTGGGGACAGGCGACAGGCCAGGTGATTCAGAGTATATATGTATATATGTATATATACAGTTACATATACACATATACATAAAATACCCTCCCCTAATATTGAACCCTCTACCCCGTAATTAACAATAATTGCTCTGATTGTGGTGTACTCATACAGAAAAAATTTAGTGTGCTAGCCAGGCTAGGGGAGTTGTAATATGACGGAGAAGGGGTGATATGCTTGGTTATCATGATTCTATGTAGAGGAATCCTACCGATAGGTTTACGCTGTTCATGGCAGAAACAAAATTCAGCAGGCCAGCTACGGGCCCTCCTTAGTTGCCATGCTGTGCCTGGGGTTTTAGGGTTGCGGTTTTAGGGTTTCGCGTGCAGGACTCAATGGCGTAGGCTTCGGGAGACATCATGCTGCAGATGTATGAGGACTGGTGGGTAGCAAACGCGGAACATATTTCCCAGCTACCACGGGATGCAGGAAGAACGAGAGGTTTAGGGTTTAGGCCGCTTTGCAAGGACTCCGGACATGTGATATCAAAACACTAAACGTTAAACCCTGAGCCCCAAGTTTAATGAGTCTGCAGTTAAAGCTCTCTCCAATACTGATGCGTGGCTTGAAGCCAATGCAAAACCACAGCGAATACATCACCCCGTAATTCCAAAGCCAATATGGGAGTTTCTAAAACGGCGTATCTTAGCGACTCTAGGGAATACATGGACATTATATGGCTTATTTGAGGAATTCTACCTGCATGATTCTGCACAACTTTTTATATCCTTAAAGCCGAAACCTTTACAGAGAGGGTTTAGGGTGGAGGCAACTGCTAGCCTACCTCCATTTGCAAACCTACCTCTCTGTATCATCCCAACCCTACCAAATAAATGCCTCTCCGCCAGAAAAATCATGTCACCCGCACCCACATTTTCAAAATCAAGGCCTACAGGGTTTGGGGTTCAAATGGGGTTTAGGCTTTCAGAAACCTGCGAAGGGCCCAAATGAGCTCTGGTCTAAACTCCTAGTGGCCCTAGTATCCCCCTTAATAACCCCTATAATACGCCCCTATATATTCCCCTAGATCACCCCCTACAACTTAAATCCTAAACCGTAAACCCTAAGCCGTTAAACCCTCACGACCAGATAAACATTACAATTACTTAGGGTCTGATTTCTCATTTTCCTTTCTTATCAAAACCAGCGAGAAAAAACCTTAAGTAATTGTAATAAACACTAAATCCTGAACCCCATCCCCTAAATAAGCCCGTTTGAGGGGTGTAGACTGTACTATAGCTCATATCTTGTACCCTCAATTCCAGGTTGGCAAATAACCAAAATCAGATGCCACCGGTGGCTCTTTGATCAGGGTGTAGGGTTTAGGGTGTAGAGTTTGGGGTTTAGGGTTTGGGGTGTGGGCATAGAGTCAGGGTTGAGGTCGAGTGCTTGCTGGTCAGTGTGCACTTTCTGGTGTTGCAGGCACTGAGGAACCAGCCACCCTGACCTCACGAGGGAGAGCAAACGTTCTTCGTAGTCCCAAACCCTGAATCCTAAACACCAGAACCTAAAGCCTAAATGCTAAACCCTAAGCCGTCAGCCCTGGGCCCTAAGTCCCAAGCAAGGAACCCTAGTCTCCAAACCTAAACTACCCCAAAACCAGAAGTCCTGTTCTAAGTCTTACATAAGACCTGAACCCTAAACCCCAACTCATAAACCCAGAGCCCCTGGCCTGGAATCCCCTCAGACCGGTACTAAAAATTCTAATCCGAGAATTTTCTTGGGGTTTAGGGTTTAGGGTTCTAGTATCAGATTTGTTGAGAGAATTGCCAGGGAAAATAGGAGTGAACATCCCTGAAACCAACCCTAAAGTCCCTAAACCCTGAAACCAACCCTAAAGTCCCTAAACCCTGAAACCAACCCTATAGTCCCTAAACCCTGAAACCAACCCTAAAGTCCCTAAACCCTGAACACTAAACCCGAAATCCTAAACCTAAAACCTTCTGTGCAGCTCAGCGACGGATAAAGCAGGCATTCACCAACCGACTTTCAGCTTCGCTAAGGCGCCGTGGCTGACAAAGCACTTGCGCCACCTCCAGGTCCTCTGTTTCCCAACAGTTTGGGGTTTTGCCGCTTGCATGGCCATACAGCATCGCAAGGTTAGAATCCGGGTCAAATCACAAATCTACTGGACTCCATCAAACTGTTGCCCCGACGCCGACTAGAATCGGAACCCACATAAACCCCGAGTAAGGAAACCCGACCAAATCAGCGTCGAAACGCACGCAGCCCGACCAAACCAGCGTCGAAACGCACTCAGCTACCCTCCCAGCAAAACATGCAACTACAATTCGCGTGTCTGCATGCAGGCCCCATGGCTTCAGTCCAAGAACTGCAGCATGGCCATACAAGGTAGCAAGTCGCATCTCTCAAGGGCTCAACACAGACACGCCGTGCTACGTGCTCCCTCGCATCAACCTACCCAAGCACCCAGAAACCAGACCTACTAAGCAATCAATCACTGACTGGACACAAATCACCCCATAGATGCGCGGGACCACAACGGAAGCTCACTCAGACTATGACTACGAAGAACGGATGCACTCTACCATACTTGTGCAGAAGAAGTCAGCAAAAGTCCAGAGCACAGCTGATC